>WBMV01000141.1:1515385-1621212 GCA_013396655.1 Campylorhamphus procurvoides
GAGCACATGGCACAGGATTGCATCCAGAGTTTCTTGAGTATCTCCAGTGAGGGAGACTCCACACCCTCTCTGAGCAAGCCGTGTCCCCCAAAAAAGGCGGCCCCAGGCAGTGCAATGGACTTTTCCCCGAGAGCAACGACACAGCCCGCACCCGGCACCGCCAACACCCACCCCATCCCAGCCCACACCCATCACCTCCAACCCCCGGCCCGCCCACACCCNCTCATTCGCGGCCTCCTCGCCCCGGGCGGCGCTGTTAAAACCCGAATGAAGGGAAACCCCAAAAGCGACAAGAAACAAGTTAATTCCCTCTCCTCCTTCCGCCATCCGCTGCGTTTCGGGGGCACATTTCGCCTTGAATTAAAATATCTGTGGCCGAGAGCGAGCAGGGCGCTTGCTGCGGGTGGCGGAGGGCTGAGCGGGGTTGTGGGCAGAGGCTCAGTCGGGGTTCAGAGTCAGGGAGAGCGGGCGTGGAGGAAAAGGAGCATCCGGCGTGAGGAGCGGAGGGAGCTGCGAAACCTGGTGGTGCTCGGCAGCATTTGGGTTTACCTCCGCATCTGGAGAGTCCGGAGCCCCCGTGACTGTTCTCCCCGTCTTTGTATGGGTAGACTTGCTGCCTTGCAGGCTTCTGTAACTTGTCTCCTCCCGCGCTACAGCTGGGTTGGATCTTGGGGTTGGAGCAGTCGCTATGACTAGGACAGTATTTAAGTCTGCCCTTAACTGTTTGCTGAATCAGGACCCTCTCCTGAGTGTCTGCCATGGAATAATGGAGTATTTTTGTGTGTGACTTGTTTTTTGAAGTAGCCCGTGTGGGTTATCACACAGGAAGCAGCTTTGGATGTGGGTGAATTCTTAATAATTGTGAACTTCGTATGTGTGCTTTTCTTCTGCAAAACCCAGATTGTTGCAGTTTCTTGGAAGACTGCTGTGAAGTCTGATTAATTACTCTGTTTCCAAGAAATGTGCACTTCCCCTCCTTCAGGCCTTTTAACAGGTGAAGATGATTCACTTATCAACTTTTAAGACAAAAATGTTTTTTCTCATGGTATCATAAATAGTTTTAAGTATTTTAGAGCCTTTGGGTTCTGTTTGTTTCATCTGCACTTTTAATATGCTATGCAAAACAGTGATTCAGTTATTTTAGTTCCGTTTTCATCACTGGAGTCTTAAATAGGCTGGGGTTATATATATATGCATATACACACATACATATGTATGTATGTATGTAATCCTGTAGTCCAGAAACAGTTATTTTCATTCTTATTTAGAAGTTTCAAGAAAGCTTTTTTTAGTTACTACTGCTTTTTGCCAGAAGTTGAAAATCTGCTTCACACAGAGAATACTGACCTGAATGGGACAGTATTGGTAAGGTATATGAGCATTTAGTCATTGATGTGGATATGTAAGATTTCCATATCCATTTCATAGAATCATAGAATGTTAAGGGCTTGGAATGGACCTTAAAATTCATCTAGTCCCAACCCCCTTGCCAGGGGCATGGACACCTCTCACTAGATCAAGTTGCTCAAGGCCTTATCCAACTTGGTCTTGAACACTGTCAGGGTTTTCAATGAATTTGTCACGCACAGGTATTTACAGGTTAGGTGCTTTAGCTTTGGACGCTATTCTAGGAACAGAAGACATTTTTCTCAGATGCTATTATGCTTATATTTAGAAATTGCATTTCTGTAACATTCTAAACAGACAACACCAATACAAATTGAGGCTCTGAGTCATTTTTAGATCTCTAAACTCCGGGGGTTCATACAGTGAAGAAGCATTAAAAATACTGTAGATTATGAACTGTGCCTCATGCTGAGAAAGTAATTACAAAAGATCCATAATTCTTGGACCTAAAACTTTGCCAATATTGAGACACTCGAGGTATAAGCCTATTCCTTGCTTTTATTAAATTTTTATGTTGTAAAGCACAGCTCCAGGTAAATACTTTGTTGCTTTCTGGATTCCAATAAAATAGCAGATATAAATTATGGCATTTTGTGTGCTTATATATAAAATATACTTACATGAAGAGTTTATGCATGCTGGTATAATTTCTTTTTGTGCCTATATATGAGGCATTCTGCACACTGATATGTATTTGCTGTGCTGTGGTTCCATTCCCCTAGTTACTGTTATGCTACGTGGATGTGATTTCTTCTGTTTAAAAAAGTTGTATATAAAGAGTGTCTTGTATTTCAGAAATCTTGCAGCTGCAATGAATTAAACTGAAAATCCTCCTTAAATATCTTCCAGTCCAGAGGAGTAAAAGAGACACCATCTCAATAATTTTCATAATGTACACTTTATTTCAGAGAATTTGTAATATGTTTTGGCCTCTAAATACTATGACTTCTGTCACAACTTTAACATAGTTTTTGGTGAACCTGTTTGTTTCATGATGAGCTGTGACCCTTAGGTGGTAAAAAGGCAGTCAGGAGACTGCGTGGACTTTCCCAAGATTCCTAAAAGTTTCAAGACATTTGGTATAATTTTGGGGAAGGAATTAAATAAGGGGCACAGATGTTAGATGCTTCCTACCCAGCCTGTCTACTGTAAATCTTCTGAATGAGACAAATGGTTATATTGATGCAAATCTACATGAGAAGTAAGAACCTCTTTAATTTTCTTACAAAATTTTTAGTGCGTCACATAGTGTTCATTGAAGATAATAAAACGAATAACATATATATTTTGAGAAACTATAGAAATATACCCCAAATTACCTCCTTTCAAAGAACATAAAAATTTTGGCATTGGATATTTAAAACATTTTTGAAGTAACTCCATGGTTGGTTGCACTTTTCAGAATCTGAAGCTTTAGGTTTTGCAATAATTTTCACAACAAAGTAATGTCTGAAAATGTATATGACCAGGTTGGAAGTTGTCACCTAAACCTTACTGATTTTATAGAACAAATATAAATTGATCTATAAATGATGAAAAAAAAATTGAACGTTAAATTCATCTAATGTAATGTGCCATAAACTTGCTTTCTGTAACTGACATACTTGCTTCTGATTAAGGAAGGTAAGATATCTTCTGATAGAAAGATTTTCAAAATCTGTGTGAGTTTAAAATCCTTATATGAGGTTTGACATGCTTACAAGGTTCCTGACTTTGGAAACAATCCCAAGTGTTACCCTCTAGGACCTGTATCTTATACTTTAGTGGCTAAGACTGGGCTGTGTGAAAGTGTCGCTGAGTCTGATCCTCTGTTATTTTATCTGCCCCTCTCACTTTAACATAATTTAAACTGATTAAGTTGTCCTTGAGACCCACCTTGATATATCGCCTTACTTTCCTTAGGAAAGTTCTTGCCCCTGAACTGCCTGTGTAAGTACTTCACCCCTTTCTTTCAGAGTCCTTCTGTATCATTACCTAACACTTTTTTCAGCATATATAATCAGTGCAATCCACCCTTTTTTAATTTCTCTTTTTTGAGCTGTTGGACAAAGTTTTAGGGTTTTTGTCTGTTGTTCCAGTTGCCAGGAGGTTAGCACACTGGAAAGCAGTGCTCTCAGTAAGTAAAATATGTGAACAGTAACTCTAGACAGCTTATTATTTAATGAGTAAAATTAATTGAAGGACTTTATTTTTATTAGGAAACTCCAGCTGTAAGAGAAAAAACAGCTTTTGTGCTAATGTGCTACAGTTACATCCTTCTTTATTATACATAGAATATTAGAATATCTCAAGTTGGTGGTGATCTATAAGGATTATTGTCATCTCCCTGTTCCTTGCAGGGCTTCCTAAAACTAAAACGGGTGCCTAAGAGCATCGTCCAGATGCTCCTTGAACTCTGACAGCCTTGGTGCTGTGACCGCTGCCCTGGGGAGCCTGTTCCAGTGACTGCTCACCCTTCTCAGAGAATTGAACTTATGTCCAATCTGAACTTCCCCTAAAGCAGTTTCATTGGTCAACATAGTTGGTTAGTGGTGCACTGTGTAGTATAAACCAGAGGAAAAGGAATAACTAATATTTTTGGTGTACTGCTGTACTTTCTTTTTTTTTTAAACAAAACAGCAAAAAAACCCTACAACCCAAACAACAACAAAAATGAAAACCGCACACAAAACCCCCAGCACTTCAATTAAAGCACTAAATTTCAAAAGTTGTATTTCTACTTGATTGCCTACAGCAAATAATATTAAATGCTTAGTACAGTAGATTATTTTTTTTAAAATGCTGTAGTCTTTTCCTATGGAAGAGTACTGTTCTAACTGCTGGTATGTAGTATAGTTAAAAATATTAAACCTACTTAAGTGTGTGCTTGTCCAATACAGACAGTACAAGGTTAATATATAATACTACTACTAGTAGTAGTAATAATAATAATACAAGACCAGAAACAAAGATCTTTGATACATAAATAAATCCTGTTGTTACAGTCATACTGCTTGATATCTGTTCTTGGTATTTTTAGCATATTGTAAAAACATACAAAACCAGTGCTAAAGATAGAGAAGGAGAGATCTGTTTTATTAGTACAAAATATACAAATAGAGTAATGCCCCCTAGGATCTATTTTCTAAACTTACTGCATAGGTTGTATTTGGAGCTATTGATAAGTGGTTTTATTACATAACCGTAACCAATAGCTACCCCACCACCAAAACACAGATAGGATTGAATGTTGCCTTTGTTGATCTGTGCCTAAACTTATAGGGGGCTGAAAATATTTAAAATTCTCTGCAAGCTGCATGTATAATATTAACCTTTCGCAACTGACAAATGTACTTAGGAAAATGGCTGCAAAGATAAGAAGTTTCTTAGCCTTGTGCTTAAAACTGAACTAAAGCTAAGCTAACTGAACTAAGCATGCAGAGAACATGACACTTCAGTGTAGGAAGTTTAGTCATGTACTTATTTTTGTTTAAATTTTTGCTAGAGTAGTAATCATTGTATGTAAATTATTATTCTTGTCAGTACCCCTTAGTGTTGCAAAATAGCATCTTTACGTAAGTCAGTGCGTTCGTGTAGATCTAAATGAGAGAGGGTTCTTAAAACAGCTTAGTTTTGCAAGATACTTTCACCGTAACTCAAAGTCATGTTGGACTGTACAGGCACAGGTATGCCAGCTTGTGTCCATTTGTAGAAGGATAAGAAGTAGTTTAGGCAACAGGGATCAGAAGATGGTGCTTTTACAGCCACTGCTGCTTTGTGTGAAGGCCGCTGTATTGTTGTGTGCCACTCCTACATGGAGTGCTAAGCCACTCCAGCTTGGTTCATTGTACAGGTCATCTGTGGTCTATACTGTAGAAGAAATTAGCCTGCACTTAAATTTGTTTCAGTGTTGTGAGATTCGCAAGAGTTTTGGCATGTTTTCTTTTTTCCCCAGTGTTACCTACCCATTGTCACAAGGTCAGAAGTCAAAAATATACTCTTGCTTTCATTTCATTGCACAAGTTGCCTAGGAGATTGCTGTTACAAGAAAGCTGGTGAGAGTTCCATGCTGGTGTTTGCTTATGTGCATGCTGTCTTTTATTTTATAGTGTGAATGGGAGGTTAAAACAGCTTCCTATTTCTTCTGCATCTGAGCAAATAGCACCAATTCAACTAAACATCAGTCCTCACTAGATTGTCCTCTATTACAGTTTAAGTGCGGGAATTAATCTTCTTAGGCTATAACCTGGCAATCTTGCAAACCTATTTTCTGCTTCTGTGTAGTGGAGACTTACTTTCTTGTCATTCTCCATTTCCATCTGATTTTGGCGAATAAAGAAGGAAGCAGAAATACTCTCTTGCCCCCGTGTTGTGTACATGTAATTTGTTGCAAAAACAAAGAGATTAAGGATATTATTAGATTAAAATATCTCATAGATGCTTCATGAGCAAATTTTGGAGATAAGTAAAACAACTCCTCGTTGAGAATTAGCCATAAATATAGTAAATAAGATTTGTCATATGCTTGAAAGCTAACATATTAATTTAACAGCAAGGAAAACACAGAACAGACATAATAACCCAGCATCTGACTTCTGGTATTCCCATGATTTAGATATTGCCTATCTACATGGTTGCATGTTGTTTGTGGTTAGAATAATACAGAATCACAACCTGGTTCAGCATCAATAGAACAGGGGTTTGTTGTTTTTTGTTTTCTAGGGTTTTTTTTGTGGGTTTATTTTTGGGTCTGGGTTTTTGTGGTTTTGTTTTTTTTTATTTTATTTTTGTTTGGTTTTTGTTTTGGTTTGGTCTTTTTTTTTATCATTTCTGTAGTGGCTACCACATTTCAAAATGCCATGGGCAGCATTAGCAATGATAATTTTTAGTTCTTGAGAAATTAACCAAGGAACGCTCCCCAGCTGAAATACCCATGATTTGATTTTAATATTGCACAGAAATTACACTTAAATGCAATATATTTTTGGTGCTTATTTATTAGTGGCCCTGGATGCAAAGCATTTGGTTATAAACAAAAAAAAAAAGAGAAACCACTTGCTTAATAAGTTAATCCCAAGAGTTTTCTAATTTCCCTTTCAATAATGTAGCTTTTGTTTTCTGACTGTTACACACATTCAGTTATGTAGAGGGTGAAGAGCAAGTGAAGAGGTAAGTTTTGAAAGTGCCGGGAGTCTAAACGTTCTGTTCAGTAATTTTAAACGTTCATACAGCAGTTTGAAATCAGCATTTATAAAAATTTGTCTCCTTCTGCATAGTGGCAGGAGTTACACTGTGTACCATCTTGGGCCCAACTCTGCAGCTTTTGTTCTGAGTATTTGTAATTCATTCATGTGCCTTGTTGTGAATTGTCTAATTGAACTTTTGAGAGTGGAATTTTTGAGGACACCTTCATTTGGGTAAGGCAGCAAAATTTTGCTCTGTTAATTCTTCTGGTATATTTTCTCTGAGACAATCCTGTTCTTGAATACTGGCATTTATACTTATCAGTGTTGGAGGAGGAGGGGTGTTGGTGGTTGTTATATTTTTTTTTAATTGGCCACAGGCTGTAATGGTGATGATAATTTGCACAATATGATTGTTGCTCGTTTAAATACCAAGAACCAACTAACAACACAAAAGCATTTAAGCCAAACACCTCCTCCTTTCAAACTTTATTGCATTTATAATAGACATCTTTAGCATGAGGTAGAGACTGCTCGTTGTTGCTGCTTGTGTTATGTGTCTATGTACCTCTCTGTATTGATATTAATTTCTTTCACAGGGCTACTGAGAATTAGATATGCAAGGTCATTTCTGTGTCTAACAATGGTTCTGGCAGAGAGTCCTGACCATGATTTATCCTTTTTCTCCCCCTTGATAAGAATAAAATCAGTATTCCGACCCAAAGTTCGGGGAGGCAGTGCCAACCTTTATCAAGATTTTTCTTGGAGGAAACCATCCTGTATTATCTCCTTTTCTAGTTCCTCTGCTTCAATAACCAGAAAAGAACACTTGTATCTCTTTCAGCTCTTTTTTTGATGGCAGACAATTTTTTTTTTTTTTTTTTTTTTTCCCAGTATTTTGCTTCTTGAAGGGTTGCACACCTTTTGACATTGTCAGTGTTTGCTGTCCCTGGGTATGCTTTCTGTTCTTGTGCAGCTTTTAATTATTTTTTTATTCCTCTTATAATAAGAGTATGATATTCAGTAGTAGTTTGGCAATAAATCTAATAGTGTATTTTGAAAAAAACTTTCATATCTGCTCTTTCACAAGTATGATTTTGCTGTTGTCATATATAGTAGCTAATTTCTTTTTAAAATGTGTTCTTACTTTTCTTCCACCTTCCATTTGGAGATATATGAGGTATTTTTGTCCAAGTCATCAAATAGTCCTAGTAGACTGTGTCTGATGAGACAGGTTTATTTCTAGTTCTTGGAAGATTTCCTGTGGGCACCAGTTATGGGTCAGCACTCCATACACTGCTTTTTGCCTCTGCTGTGCCTCTTGTGTGGCTCTTTTGGAAGAGTTTTAAATGCAGTTTGTCTCAGGGTAACACAAGGCATTTGAGAGGAAAACCCAGATGATTATTTGTCAGTTCAGTCTTTCTATCTAACATCCATGTGAACTTGCTCATGACCTTTGCCATTATATAGTATGTACACTGTCTCATTCTCCCAGTTCATTAATGCATGTTCTCTGACCTGGCGTAATAGGTCCCCGCGTCACCTTTGCTCTCCCGAGGTTGGGTTCGTGCTAGTCCTTTGCAGCAACTCTGTGCTTGCGGGTGCTGAGCTGACTGGGTTTCCTGCCAAACAGCTCAGCCCTGGGCATTGATTGTCTGCTGTGCATAAATATGAGTTCACTCAGGTTCCTTTTCACAGTGTCACCCTATACAGCAAATTGCCTGCCCATGTTAGGGCATCATTTGGAATGTTGTGTCTTCAAAATTATGTTCTGCTTTAATTGCTCCATTTGTGTGTAATCTAAACTGACACACAGTACATATTCAAACTACTAGAATAAACCCTTATTTGATTACTGATCAGTAATCAGTGGAATTATCTGTGTTGGATTAGGATGTTCTATGAGTTTGAAGCTGGTACTGGTTGTTTGGGAATGTTTCTAACCACAAGAAAAAAATTTGTGCTAGTACTGGAAGAAGAATGGAGTGAAAGATAATGTGTGTTTAGTGAAAAAATGGGGATTATAGTGTATCAGAAGGTCTAAAGTATGAAAAGTTAATGGATTTAAAGTGGAATACAGGTATATTGAGACATAATTTCATTTGAATAAATTGTTCTTTGGTTTTGTTTGTTTGTTTTGTAACTTACATGCAGAAATCTCCTTTGACATGTCTCTTCAGGGCAAAAGAGTAGACCCACATATGACTGTAAAGTGACATGACCTTGAATAATGTCATCATGCTACCACAAGGCTATTGCAGAATGTTACACCATGTGAAATGGTAGATCTTTTTATGCTAGAACTGCGTCTTCTCTATAGTGTTATATTATTATCGGACTAACAAAACGTTTGTTGCTTTATGGCTCAGGGGAGATTGAGCCACAAAGAGCTTATCACAATGTAATAAATTTCTAGTCTTTAAAAATTAAAAACAGTGTTGCATGGGGAACATATCTCAGGAAAGTGAAAGTTCTTGGGCCACTATGGTATTGTATATTTAATTGCTACTCTGCTGCCTAATAACTTGCATTGTTATTATTGTTGTAGATCATATTTTTATTATATTTATCCTTCTCCCATTTTTAATTTGAACATTTTTGTTTTTCATGAATGAAGGTATTAAAGAGTAAAGGGCAAGAAACAGTCTTGCTGTTCTGGTTTTGTGTGTTCTAGAACTTTAAACTTCTTACGTAGTAGTTGATGACAAATTATACAGTATTGTAAAATTTAGTTTCCTAAAACGTTTAACTCACCGTTGACTTTGTAAACTTACTGTTTATCATGGTATTGCCTTTTTCAAAAAGGAACTGAACTATTCCCCTGCACTCTTTTGCAGCTTGTTAGACAGCAGATAATTAGTATGTGCACTTGGAAACATGTAGAATAACAAGATGGAATTGAAGTTCTGGGTTCTTAGGTTAAAAAAAAAGTTTTGTATCTGTACACTACTTTTCATAATTACTAGTTCTACTGTTTTTCTAGTTAAAAAAAACCCAAACCTTACAGATTTAAAAAAAAGTTTCAGTTTTATCGCTAATTGTATTTAAAGTTTTAACTAACTTTTTATGTGTGAAGTTTAATCATATAGTTTAGTTTTGAAGTTTAGTCATGTACTTATTTTTTTAAAATTTTTTGCAAAGCATAGCTGCCTATTGTATAAGTCTTAACCCCTTTAGAAACACCTGCATCTTCTAATGTTCTCACACTGTACCACTGCAAAATTTCTGTGTGGCTGTGACCTGTCACACGCAACCTTCCCTGCCCATGCTGTTCCCTGAACTGTTCTGACAGGAAAGCTTTCTGGAGTCTGCTGTAGCACCATTCGTGCTCTCCAGACTATTCCTTTCCTATGGAAAGGAGGGTGGTGTAGAGTGGAGGCAGTCTGCACATATATTGGGATAAGTTTTGAAATAACATATGACCTGAGTGTTTCTAGGTCCCAGGGTTTACAAATAGCTTATGATTTCCAAAATGTGTATGTTGGACCCCCAGGAGTAACTGCACTTTTTAATGACAGTGTTAAGAGCATGTAAGAGTTTATCCAAATACTTACAAGTATATGCAAGTATATTTTATATAGCACTTTCATGGCATCTTGGTCTCTGAGAGAATGTCTGAACTCTGATGGCACCTTGGGAAGTGTCATATAGCATTAAGAAGGTTTTTATTTTATGTTCATTCTTGTTAAGTTTTTTCTTAGATTGTGCTCCAAATTCTTTAGTTATCAGATATAGATATATATGGTTATCATTCAGATATATTATGTTAATGTTGCTTTTGCTTTAAATATTTTTCATAAATAGAAGAAAGTCTTTGAAATGTTCATTGTACTATTAGGTCTTCTGTATATGTTAATTTAGTGTTTTGTTCTGGGTATCTTTGTTTTACACATTCCAGAATCTTTCAAATAATGCTATTTCAGTTTGGGAATTTTCCACTGTTCTGCAAAACTGTGCAATTCCTGAATAAAACTTTAAGAGTTACAGGGGATGTCTTTTCATGTGTGTTTATGTATACAAAGAAAGGATTCCTTACCTTTTAAATAACTACTAAGATAATGAGCATGTTTTCAGGAACTCCAAAGTTGTCAAAGGAAAATGCCTTAAAGATATGTAAAAATTTTCTTGAAGTCTCTTAGTACAATGAAGAGCTAACAGCAAAACTGATTATATAGTTTATGTTTATTAAAGTAGGGCTTGTTTTTCCCTAATCAAAACTCATGGCTTTAAGAGCTGGCATGTCAGAGTCTGTAGCTGGTACCCATCTCCATTATACTGGTTGGTTAAAGTGCTCTCTACATAAATCCTTATGTTTCCCCTGCTTCTCCCATAGGCAATAATACAAGATGATTAACTTGTGTGTTAGCATGTTTTTTCTCTCCTCATTGCCCTGGTTAATTGGTTATGTGGCTGGAGAAATGGCTATGTGTTCTAACTTAGAGGTTTCTACTAAGAGGGAAAGTAGAAAAGCAATATTCTAAGATTTATCACAAAATAATAGAAGTTATTCCCCTCTTAACCCATTCCCTTTTCTAATACTGTAGTTCAGCGTGGAATAGATTCATATTTTCTTTTTTTCTTTGTGTTATAATTGCAGCTTTCAGGGACTAAAACAAAAACTCCTGTTTGTCTCAGATGTTTCTGTATTTGTATGTAACAGAAAGGAAGGCAGAATACTTATTTTCCTCTGGGCATTTTCCAGTAGTTATTTAGTTTACCTTTCACTTCGTAATATCTTGCATACTGAAATTTTGAACTTCAGTTCTCTGCTTTATATTCTAATTGTATAGACAAGAATTTACATTTCATTGATAGTCTAACATTTCTAAGTAGAGACCAAGAAGGTTACAATATGAAAAATACTTCCAGTACCCATTCATTTCTGTGTTGGATCCTACATGTACCTTTCTTCTCTCCTCCTGTTCCTTTAAAGTAGTATGCTTGTGCTGTGAATTAAAAACAGGCTTGCTTTTGAAAAAATCCCCAGCTCCCTTAAGTTTAGGCTCAACCGAGATTTGATCTGGTTTTCCTAGAAACTATTCTCACATCTGGAAGTCCTCAACTTATCTGAGTCTTCTTGACTTGGCAGCTGATTTGATAGAGCTTATCAATAACTTTTCCCAAAACCCTTGTTTTTTTATGACTTTTTTCTAGAGGTGAGCATAGCATGGAAGTAATTCAGAAAGATTGTATTTGTACTCCTGAGTGGTTACAAGGTGCCGAATCAGTGTGCGGTGTACCATATCCAAGGTGTAATATAGTGTACCTTATAGCTACTACACTTTCCTTGGGTAGAAATAAAGGAGTTGGCATACAGGTTATGAAATCCCACAGTTCTATTTAAGTAACAGTAGCTACTCCCTTCCTTTAAGCTGTGAAAAAATATTATTGATGATACAGGCCCAGAAGCATAAACCATATATTCAACAAAATAGTTTACAAATATCAATGATTACAGCCATTATATAATCAGCCTTAATAGTAATCTAAGTTTGGAAAATGTGTTGCCTACTTGAATTGTCTATATTGGAGCCTTTGAAACAATTACAGACTACCGAGAAAATTATTATTTCTCAGAAAATGATGATGAAATTTAATGGCTTCAGTAGTAGTAGTGTAGGTGCTTTGCATTCAAGTTCACGAGTTACTTAAGCAAGAGTCAAGAGACGTGCTAGAATTTCTATAATGAATAATAATAGGACAGGGAGTACTGTCAGAAGAAGTCTATCTCCTGAAGAAAACGGCTTTAATTTTTGTGTAATTCAATTTTATTCATTTGTTACTGGCAAAATTTTCAAGTTGTAAAAATACAAGTTCATGACAAAAATGATGACAGGCTGGCAGCCCTGTAGCAATACCATCACCATGTCAACCTAACACGAGAAACCCTCCAACGACCTTGCTTATGACAAGGTCAGTGACTAAAGGTAACCTTTGCATCAGAGATGAACAGTATAGTATGCTATACTATACTGTATCCTATATATATGTAGTATAGTATACTATAATATATAGTATACTATAGTACAATATAGTATAGAATACTGTTCTATCAGAGGTAGAACAGTATTCAGCTCTGTTTTATTTGATTGCAACGTTTTATAGAATTGGATTATTTTAATAATAGTTAGATTTTCTCTTCAGACATTGGGCAAAAAAAAAGCCTTTCAGCTTGCTGATGGAGTACCAGGTTTGCATTTTTTTTGCAAAGTTTTCAATTTCTTTGAAAACTACTCTCTAGAGGTTATTAGAAAGATATGGTTTATAGTGTATTTGCCTCTTTTTGGAAGAGAAAGCTCTTTGGTTGACCAGCTGTTTTATTATTAATGTTGCAACCTGTACATCTCACAATTATTTTTCCCTTACATTTAGAAAATATATGTTACCCTGTTTAACTGGAAATGGAGCTCTAACTATATGCCTAGGACATGTTAATTCTTCTAACAGTTTAAAAATATGATGAGTCAGAAGGTATAGGACTTTTTTATCTATAAGTCATATAAGTTTAGTGATTCAGTTCAATGTATTCAACAAATGAAGCAGCTTCTCTTGCTGATTGTAAGCTTGATTTTAGATCAAGCAAAAGGAAATTACTGAAGTGGGGTCAGGGAAGCAATTTATTGAACAGCAGTTTTTACAAATAGTATTTTTCAGAGTTATTTCTTCATGTGTTGGTAACTTCTGTTTCCTTCTAGGTTTTGTGTGTCCAGTCTGTTTAGATACCACTGAATACAGCTGTTCATATTTGTTTTCATAATGACTATATGTACTTGCATAAGTGATGCTTATATTGTTTCTAGGTATTGTTGTTTTTCCATATCTTGTCAGGTGATAATTGGAGAAACCATTTTTTTCCTTAATTTACTTAAACATCTCTCCCCTTTCTAACAGCTACCTGCAATGCACCTTCAAAAGCAGTTTTCACATTTACAAGCAGAATGATAGAAAATATATTTTTTTTTGTAAATCTAAATTCAGGTTAGATTCTGTGAAATTGGAAATGTATACTTTATCCCACATGTTTATATTTGGAAACTGTGAGCTTGTTTGTTTCTTGCTTGTGCCATTGTGACTTATTTGATTTCATTAAATTTTGCCTAGTTCTGTGTAGTAAGAGAATGGCTACTGGATTTTTTTTTCCTTCTTTAGATTTTGGATGGAGAGAAGGAAGTTGGGGCTATTTTTGAAAATAAAGTAAAAAATCTCCTTTATCTGATTATTGAGCATATAATTTGCCAGCCTGTCTTTTGCAAGCAGTGTTGCAGAAGATCTAAGCACACCCCAATGTAGTAACTCCTGTGTCAGGCTTATTAAATTCCAGCCACAGGAGAGTGAAGCTGTTTGTATCTCAAGATGTATACTTTGACCTCGGCTTGCAGAACTGAGGTAGAAGGAAAGAAAGATTAAGTGAAAGTGGAATGACTTCTAGTTCAGTTCACAGTATCTCTTTCTATTTTTATCACATTACTCATATGGAGGATGAAATGATGGACTAAAGTTTCTTGCACTCTGTGAGTCTCTGAACACATATTTTTTATTTCATTTAGTAGGAGGTACTGCGGTGTTTCTTGTAACTCTAAGCTGTCATACTCAAAGCAGAGTCATAACATAACATTTCCATTATGCCCAGAACCACACTCTAGCAGAATAAGATTCAGGCTCTCCCTTCTGAGATAGCTGAAAATATAACCTTAATAGCTATTGTCGGAGAGCCTCCTTCCAGCTTTCTATTTCTCCTGTAGTCCTCATGTGTATTGGGTTGACTGACATGTTAGTGAGATTCTCTGCCTGAACTTTTTTGTAATCACTCTATTCTTCCAGAATTGTAGTGTGGGTTAGTTCTATGTCGTCTTATAAAACATTTGTGGTACTCTTTTAAACAAGAGGTAGTAGAGTTTAGGTTAAATGGATTTTGATGTTTGAAGATGTTATGCTAGTTTAGACTTGCCATAATATGCTAAAATAATACAAGGTCAGTTTGATCCAAGGGTGGGAGTTGAGTGTTCTCGGTCACCTTCTCTCTGCCAGGAAATACCACTCCTAGAAAAGCTTTAAAAGCTAACATATTTTACATGAAATTGAGGACTGGGTTCAATACATTAGCGTTTAGGTACCTGATGTATGCCAAATTTTTAAGTGTTCTGTGTGCCACTTCTATTGTAATAAAGTAATTTTTGTGTGCAGTGAACAGATTGATGTGGTTTTTTGCAGATGAATTTCCCTGGGATAGTTTCAAACTGAGGTGATTTGAAACCCTCTCACAAGTTTTTTGCATCAAGTGTTTAATTTTGAGTTGTCTCTTCCATCTTTTACAGGAACTGTGGTTGATGCCTCATATTTACATTTGTTTTGCAGGCTTCCTAATCAATCTGCATCTGCCGTATTAAGTAGATGGGGAGTAGAATTTTTGAGCAACAATTTTCACAACAGAAGCCTAACTTAAAATATGCTGATAAGATTTTGCAGTTAATAAAGGCTATTTTTAGTGTGGTATATAGTAGTGTTACTAGGTAGACTAAATCATCTCTACAGAGAGGCTAAAGTTTTTCAGCAAAATTTCAAACACATGCTGAGAGGAAAATTATACAGCTCTTCAGTAGCAGGGCTGAGAATTAATGTGTTAATACTCATGAAGAAAATAAAGGGAATCCTATTATAAAAGTGTTACTGCACACTGGACTTTGTACTTGCAATTTATTGGGGAATATTTATTACAAAGGTTAACTACTGAAATAGTCTGACTGTTGAGTAGCAGACTGGCTTAATTTCCTGGGAATAGGAAAAGTTTCTTTTACCATACGAGGTGTTCTCAGTGCACAGCATCTGCAGTTCAGGTACTGATGGTATTTTAGCTCAGAAACATGAAAGCATTGTGCATTGGATGGGATTTTGAGCAACCTGACCTAATAAAACATATCCCGGCCCCTGGCAGGGGGGCTGGACTAAGTGATATTTCAAGGTTCCTTCCACTCCATGCTATTCTGTGATTTAGGTACCTATCTCTCAGTGGTTTTGATGGGGCTTAGTTAATAGCTCTTATGGCCAAGTGCACATTTTTATTTCACCCTGCCAATTATAAGCAAGTTGATTGTATTCTAAAGCAAATTGCAGTCTTCCAGTAGTTGTGGGCTTCTACTCATGGTGTTTGGAAATAGGAAGAGCTCATCTACCATCATTCATGATAGTCTGCTAACTTTGATTGGTCCTGCTTTGGGCTGCAGGCTGTATTTTATCTAAGTCAGTTAGGATTTGCCTCTGGCTTACTGCCGAGTCTGGAGGTAGGACAACTCTTGCAGTCTCCATGTGAGGTTTTTCAGTGCTCTGTGAGAATAACCCCTCTGATCCTCAGCCTCATATTAGAGGCGAGGGCTGTGGTCATGCTACTTCAGAGAAGCCTGTGGCTTGCCTGTGTGGTATTGGAAGTTCCTGTTATTGGTGTCTATACCATAGTTCTGAGGTTTCTTCCCCAGTTTTCAGTCATTACAGCTCGTAATAAAACATAATTTTGCCTCATGAATCTCAAAGGTCTGGTCCTTTTTATTTCGTAATTTAGATTATGGATGAGATTAGGAGTGCTTGGTGTATAACTGTGAAAGAGTCATTGTGATCAGGTCTTGCAGTATTCTGACACTTTCCTCTTGACTATATATTGTCAGCCATGATGGAATGTCCTCACTCTTGGAGTATCAAGCTATTTGATAGTGTTTGATTTTCTGCTCTTAGTGTTACCACCACAGCAAAATTACTCCATCAGCAGATTTACTTTAAAAAATTTAGGTGCTTTTGAGTGGACAGAAGAGATTGGCTTTATTAATCTGTAGTTCTTTACACTTTCTTTGTGGTAGCATGTTTGACACATTGCTGCAATTAAGTGTAGAATATTGTCCAAGGCCACAGTGGGAAAATAATGTTTTTGTTTTCTGTTGAAGTCACTCTGTCTTTTGAAATGTTTCTACTGTTGAGGAAACTGACTTTTTTGGCAGTATTGCAGAAAGTGATTTGGAAACATGTAACAGTGACACTTAACTCAAACACCTTGAATTTGCAACTTAAGTCTTTTTTATATATATATATATATTTATATGTATAGTCTCCTGGGCGGGCAAAAGCTTTCTGAGAATAAGGAAAATGATATTAGAAGAGAACTGTGATGTGCTGAAGAGAATTCTCTCTATGGTCTCATTTTGTTGGGGGTTTTTTTTAAGGAAGGAAAAAAGTTTTCTGACCCTTTTTTCCACTCATGGCTATTCTTTTTTCCATTGTTGCTTTTTTAGGTTGCGGGTTAAGCAGAAGAGCTCTGAGATGGTTCAGGGAAGGTTATATTTTTTACAGCTCTTGAGAAAATATATATTTGTTTTGGGTGTGCATGGCAGAGTTTTGGTAGCGTGAGGGAATGGGTTTGGGAATGGGCTGTAGGGGTGACTTCTGTGAGAAACTGCCAGAGTTTCCCTCTTGTCCAGCAGAGCCAATGTCAGCTGGCTCCAAGATGGACCTGCTGCTGGCCAAGGTTGAGCCCATTATCTGGGGATATCAGATTTAAGAAAGTGGAAAAAACTGCTTTGCAACAGCTACCAGGACAGAGGAGCGAGAATATGTGAGAGAAACAGCCCTGCAGACACCAAGGTCCTTGAAGGATGGGGAAGAGGTGCTCCAGGTGCTGGAGCAGAGGTTCCCCTGCATCCCATGGTGCAGACTATTTTGAGGATCCCATGGAGGTCCACAGTGGCAGATATCCACCTGCAGCTCCTGGAGGACCCTGCACTGAGGCAAGTGAATGCCTGAAGGAGACTGTGACCCTGTGGGAAACCCGTGCTGGAGTGAGTTTGCTGGTAGGACTTGTGACACTGCAGGGGGACCCATGCTGGAACAGTCCTGTTGCTGAAGGACTGCACCCTGTGAAAGGGCCCTATTCTGGGGCAACTGATGAAGAACTGCAGCTCATGTGAAAGACTCAGACTGTGGGAATTTCATGGAGGTGTCTCTCGGAGGGGAGGGACTCCGCACTGCAGTAGGGAAAGAGTCTGAGGAGTCCTACCCCTGCGAGGAGTGAGATGCAGAGATGTGATGAACTAACAGCAACCTTCCTTCCCTGTCCACCTGTGCTAACTGCAGTGAAGGAGGTAGTGAACTTGGGAGTAAAGTTAAGCCTAGGAAGAAGGGACGGGTGCAGGGAAGATGTTTAAAGATTTGGTATTATTTTATTGATATAATTTCCCCAAACTGTATCTGTTTTGCTTTTGATGGTAGCTGATGAGTGAGCTCTCCCTGCCCTTATCTAGACCCATGAGCCTTTCATTATATTTTCTCTCCCCTGTTTGTCTTAGAAGGGGAGTGATAGAGCAGCTTATGTGGGTACCTGCCATCCAGCCAGGATCTATCCTCCAGAATCTTAAGTAAGAAGATACAGTTGGTTATTCCATTGCTGACTTGTATAACACAGTGACCCTTCTGGTTTCATCTACTTTTTGTAGTAGTTTCATCCAAGTGCCTTGGAACATATAATTTCAAAACAGTGTTATAAACCATGTTATGCATTCCTCAGGTCTGTGAACTGCTGCTGTGTGTTGTCAGCAACATCTCAAGAAGAGGAGGTACCTCTTGGTGAAAGGATAACCTCTTGTGAACAATGCTATAACCTGATAGTGTGTTCAGACCTGGTAATTGCTGCCCTGGTTGAGCACATTCCTTGTATGACACTGTTGCCTTGGTATATTCCCTTATATGCTAAGGACAATGTGACTGCTACCTGACTGGAGTCTCAAACACATTTTAAGAAGGTACTTCACTGTTAACCTTAGGTTTCAACCCAACAAGCGGGGTTTTGTAGGCACCATATCAACTGCTGTTTGCATAGTTATTTTTAATGGTTAGGGCTCTGTGTGAGGGCTTAAGAAAGCATATCAAGCCGTTTCAGTGAATCAATAGCTTTTCTATTTTTAAGCTAATGAGATGCTGTCACATAGGTGATGCTTAATAAGTGCAGTTTTAGATGTTTTGTATTAAGTCATATCCATTGCCTGCTATTTCAAAGTTGGATTCCCTCATGCTCTGGAATTGAAATAAAGGCTTCTCTTTACTTTTTCTTGTGCTATTTTGTATTGTGCCAGAGTATTTTGTTTACAGCTCCACATCAGAAAAGTGTTTGCATGGTTTATTCGTGAACTGTTTCTTTCACTTTCCTGTGGCATTAAAAAGAAGGATAAGGTGTATATGTGAATACAAGATAGCATTAAGATATATCTGCTGTATTAATGTAAAGTAAAAGCCTTTTGAATTTGTTCAGAAGCTTCTTTCCCTCCCAGTAGAAGTAACATGTTTCTCTGCATATAAAATAAGAAATCTGCTTCCTCTGTAGCCACTGAAAAATTCTCCCAACAATATAAGCCCAGAGGGGCAAATACGTGATACTCATTTGGAAACAGTTCTATGCAGCTGCTGTTGTTTGGTCACCAAACTTACTGTCTTTTTAGGCCTCTTAGCAATAACTTGAATTCATGGTAGAATGTCTCATATCAGAGAAGGGCAAACAGACTGACAGCGCTGAGTTAGCCAGTGGCAGTGTGTTTCTCTGGACTTAGAAAAGTAATCACTATGTAGCATATTCATCTATCTTGGAGTGTACTTACATTAATATTCAAGTACAACAGGAAAAAAGTAGATTTGCAAAAGTTAAAGCTCCAGAATAGACATCTACCTGCTTCTTACTACAATGAATAATGGATTATTACAGTAAATTTTTCCAAGTGCTAATCAAATATACAGTGATTTGCAAATCATTAATCAATTAAATTGGAAGCAGTAATTTTAATTTTAGCAACAGTAATTTTTTTTTATCTTTGGAAGTTATGGTTTATGAATCATGTAAGACGGTTTAGTAACCTGTTCTTTATGACAAGCTGATGATTTTGAAGTAGCCATTATTTGGTGTTTGATATTTATTTTAATAGAGACTTCACCTTCCTTTAACTTCCAGGTAACAATAGGATGAACTGAAGTGGTATTAATTATGACAGTAGATCAGTGGAAAGGTAAAAGACATAAATACTGCAGCAGCATTTACTTTAGTTTGATGGTCCAGACTGCCTTTAGGTTCAGCCTTGGTTGGGTACATCAGCACGACATGCCTTGATATTTAGACATGGCTCAAACATTTTGGTTGAGCAGTGTGTGAAAGCAGTGCTTATCTCCTCTTGTGACAGTGACTGAAATGGGTGTCTCTAAGATGATAAATTTAGATTTCATTTTTCTTTCTAAGCAAGTTCCTGGAAGGAATGGGGGGAATACTGCAGTAAAGGATAGAACATTCCTTTTCCTCCTCTTCAAAGGATAGAACATTCTTTTTTCTCCTCTTCTTCTTGGGAGGCTTTCGGTGCTAAGCAGTTTGAACCCAATCCCTTTAATGAGCTGTTCAGTCAACAAGGCTCCAGGTTGATTTGTATTCAGTGGCTAGCATTCATCCTGAGTTTTATTCTTTAGAAGTCAGCTTTTGCCTGTATAACACGGTGCTATATGTAGGTTATGTATAAGTAAATATATAAAAATATGTGCTTATGTGCTTTATATATATATATACACATATATATATACAAGCATATAAATGGTTTATATGTATAAAACCATTTATAGATAGTATACATATGTATATAATGTAATAGCATTAAAAAATTCCATGTGATGTTAGAAAAGTAGGTTTGGGCCCTTAGGGTGATTGAAAGGCTGAGTTTCATTTTCTGGCCTGATGCTGTAACACTGAGGATATTGTGCAAAAGGTTCTTTCTGTCGCCTGTGTTCTTCATTTGCACTCTTGCTAAGCTGCTCTAAGTGATTTTGAGGTCAGCTGTTAAACTGCTGTTTTTTTCTTTTATTAGCCATCATGAGTAACCATGGTCATGCACTTTTAAACTAGCTTTCGTAGTAGTGAAAGTATGAATGGAAAGATGTTGGGAGGACCGTGCAGGACTGACCATTTTCACAAATTATGAGATAAAATTAAAATTTTCCCCTTTATTTTCTGATTTCCTTGCTAACTCAGGAGCCTTCGGCTCTAATTCTGCAGTGGCTTAGACTAATTTTTGCAATTTTAGACCTGTTCCCGCAACAGTTGTGCTAGTGTTCTGCATTGCTCATACTGTTCTATCTGTCTTGTTTGACTGCTAATACCTTGAGAGGAAAGCCTTAGATTATATCTGAAGGAAATGGTAAGGATAGTAAAAGTATAGGCAGTGAGTTATGTACAGTGCTTTATTCAGTGATAAAGAGTATTGCTCCCTCAGCAACTTTTATTTTTGTGGTTTGTGGTTTGGTGGGTTTTGTTTGTTTTGTTTTCGTTGTTGTTTGGTTTGGGTTTTTTTGAGATGGAGCTGTAATTGAACAATTGCGAGTAATAATATCTTGATTTCTGTGTTGAGAGGATGTCCTTGTTCCATTCTAATTTTGCTGTCCAGAGGCCAGTGGTTTCCCATTCTTTTTCTGCATACCAAAACAACCATTAGAATCTTGAAAATTTGTGGATAGCTATGTCGCTTTTATCTTGTCAGTGGTACTGCCTAAACTCTTTGATAGTCCACATACCATTAGGAAGTGTGTTGGATGTCCCACTGTTTAATTATCATATCCTCAGTTATATGGATATTGCAAGAATCGGTTCACTTGTGTAATTGAACGAGCTAAGAGCTTGTACTACCTGTATGGAGAGAGGTTGTAGATTGGCAAGATTGATGAGAGATCTCTTTAGAGCACAGAGCCTTATTGAAAGACATCCATTTCCTGGCTTTCATGCAGTGCTGAAGCATTTGTTATCCTCCTGAGTCTCACAGACTTAACACAACCGGTCAGTGAGCTGATCAGCCGTGTCTTGGTGTGCTGAAGAGAGAAAGAGGGAAAGGAACCGTGAGTTCATGATTTTGCTGATGCTGAAATAGGTGGGCATGAGGACAACTGACTGAGTTCTGCATGTGATGCTCAAGACTTGACAAAGTTAATCTTTCTGATGGAAAATCTGTCACTATTTTAGCTTTGCCATTACTGTGTTTAAATCCTGTGTTTTTAGCACTGTTCAGTTGTTAAGTGGGAGAATAAACACTCAAGAGACTATGTTATATTTAAATCCAGAAATGAGAGAAAATGTGAATTTTGTTACTACAATTACATGATTAGAGCAAACAACTAATACTCTCTGGAGTCTTGATTGCTCCCACCATTTCAGATTTGTTTGCAAGTTAACATTTTATGTTGTGCTAAATGCCATCGAGTGGCAAGAAAAACAAAGGAAAAATTCACACTTGTGTAATTATATTCCATTATATATTTATCTCTTGTACCTTTATCTCTTGTATTTATCTCTTGAGCATTTTAGCGATATGTATTCTTTTTACACCGTTGCATAACCAAAAGAGATTAAAGAAATAGTGTGAAAGACTCATAGGAAAGCAGTCATGTATATGTTCATTCAATATTGATACCGACAAAATCCAATGATATTTTCTCAGTCTTGGGCCAAAATGTTAATAAAAACGATTGTCTGTGTCTGAATTTGGCTAAAGTGAATATTGAAAATGGTTCTCTTCTGCATTTAAATAGAAGTCTGCCTTACAGGTATGGGTACAAGAAATATGTTGCTTAAATTAAAATTCCTCCCTTTACCCATTTCTCTATCCCTAAAAAAGGAAAAAAGAAAAATCTTGCCAAGTTTTGGTGTCCAGGATCTGATTTTGACTTGTTGAAATATACTGTATACACACAATTAAAATTCTGTTAAGACTGAAGTCCTAGCAGAAGGACAAATCATAAGTGTATTTCATCTGGTAAGCTTAATGGAAAGTTGAGATGGGTTATTCAGACAAAGAACTCAAAACTAATGATTAACATGAGCTATGGCTACAAGAAGTTTTCATGCCTACTAACCCTATCTCCTTGATAGACTACAGATTATTTTAGAATAATAATAACCTAATTTTAATAAATTCAGAAGGTGTACAACATTCTGAAAAAATGAAGTTCTGTATTTATTAAAGTCATAATCTTCTGCAATAAGCTGTGTTCATCATGTGTGATTGATAAAGCTGATGTTTAGATATTGCTTTGATGCTTACTGTGCCCTCAACCTATGTACAGTACTAGATTTTTACTTTTAATTTAGACTCTGCAGTGATTTGGGCAGATCATGTACTCCACTTATGCACTGTGGTCTGTTGCCAAGTGACCTTGTAGGTCTTTCTGAATACACGTCAGCATATTTTTGTGCCAGATCACAAATTGAGTAATCCAGTGCCTCTGTCATTCTTGTCACTTTATTTGTATTTATTGTGACTGGCTTTTGCACACTGTAAACAGCACCAGTGGAGTTGACTGTGCCGTTACGTAGAAGAAGGATTGGTATAAAAATGACTAGAAGATGATATGTGACTAGTGAATAAATGTTACTCATTCCCAGTGAAATGTAGCAAGCAGATGGACAGAACACCCTGCTGATAATGTCCATGTAAAAGATATATCAAAAGATGAAAGCTAAAAATAAGAAGAGTATTTTGAAAGGTTATTTTATTATATATATTGTTTTTGTTATATGTATTATTTTGAGGTTATACATTTTCTGGAAATTGCAGAAGCTAAGAATTCTGGCTATTCCTTCTCCCTATTAGAACAGGCCACTACTAGTGTGTTCTGTTGTGTTCTCAGCTTGTATACCTGATGGGGGCTAGCAGCTGGGGCTGGATTCACTTGGTGAAATATATGTGCTTATTACCACATAGGATGCTGTAGGACATCTGGCTGCACATGCAGTAAGGTGTGAGTCTTTCCCAGATTACTTTTTTTAATTCAGATGTGTGGATGTCTTGGAGATACTAGGGTAGATACCAGTAGGTGCCTATAATTTGGCACTTGAATTGAACTTCTAATTCCTATTTCTTGTTTCATTTAATTGATGGGCTATATTAATGTGTGGGCATTAGTTATAATTCCTTTAGCATTGCAGATTTATGGCAGTTTGAAGTTATGTTTCATTAATGTACTTAACCTCTGATCAAGCAGTCGTACTATGGTTTATTTCTTGTTACAATGGCAAAAAAGCTGTCCTGCCTTGTATCTGTTAAGCACAGGGGATTTTTGGGGATTGTTCCATTTCAATGGGAATAAGAAATCTTGAAGTTGTGTAATTATTTAGAATTTATTTATTGCTGTCTAGTTGTAAGGGGCACATACAGATTTTTCTTTGTCTTCAGTCAAAAGGAACATAGATCTTTTTCTGTTATATGTGTATGTAGGAAGTGCAGCATTTTCAACAATTTCTCCTCCAGCTGGAGATTTTACAGTGTGTCTGTATGTGTACTTGTGTGTGTGTAATTTTCCCCCCAGATTTCATTTTCTATTCATGTGCTATATGAGCAGGTAAAATGTCCACATGTATGCTTTTGTTATGCACTCATGAAAATTAAATCACAGATTTTAATTTCTCAAGAAATACAAATACTTAGAATCTTACAAGAGGTTAGCAATCTTGAAATTAGGATAATTTTCACTGCAGCCAGGTTGATTGTCACGGTCCGCCAAAGGTTAAAGGAAACAGTCGACACCAGTGTGGGTAGGAACAGGAGTGAACATTTTTTCAGGGGTGCATGAGACTTTTATGGGGTTCGATCGGAGGGTTCTAGAACTTGGGAGGAGTTAGGGATGGAGCGTGACAAGAAAGGGAAAGTTAGGGATGGGGCGCGACAAGAAAGGGAAAGGGAAGGAGGGATTACAACTAATATGGGGAAACTGGGAATGGCTAGCCTTATATAGTGGTGCCGCATTGCACCACCGGCTAGCCAGTGGGGTTTTAGGGGTGCATGAACCAATCAAGGGGCAATAACCGGGTTCCCGATAACCAATCAGAACAGTTGGACATACAAAAGTAATGAAATAGTAATAATTACCTATGTAATACATATTTATCCTAACTACAATATCTTAACAGTAGAAAAACTTTAAAAAACAGTAGCTCCATGGGAAGAGGTAGGTAGTGATTTTGACAGTGTCTATTTGGTCGCAGACAGCTCCATTCATTCATTGAAATCATCTTCCTTCAATGCTGGATTCGATGTCCTGGATTGGCAGTCCCCCACAGGTGCTTCCCTCACAGTTGATGTCCAGAGTCCAAATGCTATGACATCAGGCAGAGTGAAAATGATCTCTTTGAGAGAAAAGTTGAAGGTTTTGTAAGTCAGGCCTACTAATGGATAATTAATGATGGGAGGGGAAAAAAAGATGGCTCTCTGACATCCTTCTTGTGTAAGCGTTTATGCTTCTTTAAACACTTGAGTAATATGTTGGACTTACATGTACTTAAAGTAAATGTGGACTCTGTTCAGTTGTGGTGTGTGGACCAGTTTGGAGGTATTTTTGGGGTTTTTTTGTTTTGTGGGTTTTTTTGGTTTTATATTTTTTTCTCTCAGCATTGAGAAAGTTAAGTTCTAACACAGTACGAATAAGTTAAAAATTAACTGTTTTAATAGGTTTGACTCATGCTTGTTCATTAGTTCTTTAGTTAGCAAACTGCAACATTGCGTAAAAGGCTGTTTTTATGTTTGCAATGTGGACATAGTCAAGCATTTCTTTGGAAAAATTTAATTCATAAGTCTGCTATGTGATATTTAAAATATAAGAGGCTATTAAAATTGGTATCATTTGCTATGGAGTTCAGTCTTTCAAATAGAGTAATGTGTAATTATCATAGAGACCCACAGGAAAATTTTCATGTTCTGGAATTTTTTGTTTCTTTATTTTGTTTTAACTCTGCTTAGCTTGCTATGCATTATTTAATAGGATGAGGATTAATTTTCAGTTTCGACTTTAAACGTGGAGTAAGAATTTTACATGCTTCACCTGGTGAGTCTGAGATACAGAAGAAAAAACAGTGTATCAGAAAAAAAAAATAAAGCAAAGAGGGAACAGTGAATTTTAAATATTGTGTTCTTAATTTACCTTTGCAGTTTGCAGAGAGTACCACCTGGCAGTTTCAGGCAAACTGAGTGATTTTTTTGGTTCTGTCCTTCCCCCCCCCCCCCCCCCCCCCCGCCTGCCCCNNNNCCCCCCCCCCCCCCCCCCCATTCGTGGTGCTAGCCAGCTTAATACCTTTCAGAGCCCAGTTACTTGCATTTCTGCTGTCATACGTTTCCTGTGTGTTTGATGGATCTCCAAGATCACTTGCAACTTTTTTCCATAAGTGTAGTTGTTTGAGGAACTTTTGCAAAGAGTAGTACTGTTGCATTTTTTATTTTTCCCCCTTCAACTTTTAAGGTAAAAGGGTTTTTTTAGGTTTTGTGAACCCTTCACTGCCCTGTTAAGCAGTCCAGACAAGTATGTTGGGTCTTTAGGTGGTATTTTGGCTTAACGTCTCTTCTAGTTACCTAAGGGGAATATGGACTAGAGCACTCTGATAGGTGACAGAGAATGTATTCTGTACTGCTATGTGTTCTCATGGTGGTGAAATGGCCCCTGTGTTTCTCATAGGATTTTGGATTGGAATCATCTTTGACCTCAGGACAACAGATTGCTGTGGTGAAGCAGTAAGCGTTTGTCAGACTGCGGGGAAGGTCTTGGCATGTAGTGTAGTCATGGGCTCTGCACTTCTTCAGTCTCTTTTTATCATATATGTTAAAGCTTAAACTCTGTTGCATACTTCTTACATATTCAGAAAGTGTGGCAATATCCACACTTTCATCACTATTTCATTATCTTTAAAATATAGTTTAACATGGCAAAGGACATGGTGATAAATGAAGTCCCTAATCTCTTTAAATAAATCTCATAAGAGCAACTTCTTTTTTTCTGTGCTTTTCCCTTTTGATTGCTAAAGTGATAGTAATAAACGTACCTTTAGAGATACAGAAGGCAAAGACATGCATGAGAAGGAAATTAAAGCATGGTTAATATCAGTAGCTGGCTTTTCAAAGGAGACTACTTAAAAAAAAAACAGATGGGTAGTGTTAAAGATCTTTGCTGAAACAAAATCAAGAGCTGAAAGTACATTTCTTCCCTTTATTAGGGTTAAACTCAATGACTTGCTTGTTCAAAGATTTTTTTTGGGGGGAGGGGGGAAAGGAGGAAGGGAAGGATTGTTTGTTTGTGTTTAAAAAAAATAGCTTGAGAACTAAATACATCTGACATATAAGCTGCCAAAATTTAGCCTTAAGTTTACTGTTGTCTGAAATCCCCTGGAAATACAAGTGGGTGTGTTTTGCTAGAGTAATCCCATGTAAATTCAGCCCTGCCAGAAGCACTGTAGTAATGACTGTAATGTCTTTGAAGGCACTCAGATGCTTCCTTTCAAGACACTCTTAAATAATTAAATCTTTTTTCTTTTTTTCAATTTACATGGAATATATAATGGCATCCCCAAGTACCAGATTTCCTTCCTTCCCTTCTTTCTCATGAAAAGCATAAATAGAGTATTTTAATTAAGTCACTTCTTGCAAACTTGGATACTAAAGAAAGGTATTGAAAGAGCAAGTCCAGATAGTTCTTTATCCATTTGCAGGACCAGCTGTTTAGATGGCTACACATGGGCTTAATTTTCTTTTTTCTTTTTTTTTTCTTTTTTTGGACAGATACTGAACGTCTCTATTCAGTAGTGTTCGAAGAGATCTGTGGGCGTTTCGGGAAGACCTATAACTGGGATGTGAAATCCTTGGTTATGGGTAAAAGAGCCCCAGAAGCAGCGGAAGTTATTCGAGATGTTCTAGATCTTCCAATAACTAAAGAAGAGCTAATAGATGAAAGTAAGATCATGCAGGAGAAGCTGTTCCCTACTTGTGTCTTGATGCCAGGTATGATTCTTTTCAATATTTACAAACTCTTTATAAGGTTATTTAAATGCTGATCAAGGCAGAAGTTTGTAATCTGTCTTCCACAAAACAGTTTCTCTTACATATTCTGTTGCTCTTGTTTTAGTAAGTTTTACTCAAATCCATGTTACTTACCAATCTAAAGTGGTATTTTACCTGTCAAAGGGTACTTTTTTCCCGTTTACTTGGCAAAAAGCTTTTTTCTATGTGTTTAAAAGAAGAAAAAAGATGAGGTTTATGTGCATGAATTCTGTTTTGTAAACCAGCCATTCTTTATAATTGTTGTTGTCAGTTGTGTTTTCCCTGGCTATGAGGATAGTCTGACTTTGTGTTGTCAGTTGCGTTTTCCCTGGCTATGAGGATAGTCTGACTTTGTTAAGCACAAATACGTTTGCCTGCACATTTAAAAGTCGGTTCTTTCACTTGGGATTAATCTCACTTAAACCTAAGCACTGAAACTCAAGTAAGGGTGTCTGAGTGTGCCACTAGAGAGGGAGGGTTCCTCAGGTTAACCTAAGACAGGCAAGTTTCCTCACTTTCTGAAGATACATGTCTTTTACTAATGATTGTGCAGGATGCCTAAATGAGTAGCTTCAATCAGGTACCTCAAGATAAGGAAGAGGATGAATCTTATCTATAGTGTGAATGCATACTTTTATATTCAATTACATTTAAATCTGAAATGCTTAGAGAGAAATCTTCAACCACGCAAGACTAGCAATACCTAAAGCTGGGATTGCTGTTAACTTTATGTACAATATTAAACTTTCTGGAACAAATATCAATAATTTATGAAGGAAAAAAAAAGAGAGGGAGAGGAATATAAAAAAGGTATTAGAAGTTAAATAACTGCATGTCACTGTACAAGCCTGACTGTTATCATTTTTTCTCTTTGAACGTGTGCTCGTTTGTTCTGACAATTTCTACAGCACATTAATGTTTTAATTTTTAGATGCTGTTTTATACCTAGTTTCATACTGCATTAGGAGTATGAAAGTTAAAAATATGTGGTATGTTAGGAATAAATAACAAGCAGCAAAAATAAGAGGTGTCATTTTTTTAGCAGCTTAAAAAACTTGAGTATTTTTGTGCAGCCAACTTAGTTATCTTTCTAATGTCTTCTATGTGCATGATTTTTCAAATTGCATCTCTCTTGCTCATAGTTCCACTTAAAACTGTAAGCCTAGTTAAACTCTCCAAAACAAAAAGAAGGATGGATTGATGTATTTTTCTTTTCTCATGTCAGACTTTTGGGACTAACTTTTCAACTATATCTTTTGCAAGCAAAACAGAAAAACCTTAGTCTAGGCTTAGAAAATGCCAGATAAATAAATGAGCTGGGTAAAATATTAGGAGTTGCTGTAATGAAACAGCATGGGTAATAGATGCTGTTAAGTGGATATTGTGCCAGCTGAAGATTGTGGTAATGTGACTGAGCTGCCGTGAACAGAGTTGGAGATGTGATGGAACAGATTAACTGAAGGAAACATGAAGTTTTGTGCAGTCTCTGCCTTCAAAAAGTGAATTCTTGGCTTGCTGAAGCTGGGCTATTATCGATGAAACAAGCAAAATTCTTACTGTGAAAAGCAGGTAAACATTTTCATAATTACCAGAATTGTTCAACTGATTATCTTTTCAGTTCAACTAAATCCATATGATAACTTTCTTCAGGCTATTTTCTAAAGAAGAATTCATGTGAACTAACATATGTTACTCTCACTGGCCATTATGGAGAGCAAAGGCATCCTTGGTCACTGTGGTCTGTACTTTACTTGGTCATAGCATATGAGACACAAGCTGAATTTCCATCTGTCTCTCTGCTCCTCCCCTTTTCATTTTACAGTTAGTAGTATTACCATTATTATATTTTAATTTGTTTTGATCTGTTCTTATCTCAAACCACAAGTTACTTTTTTTTCCTGATTCTTCTCCTCAGCCACTGGGGAGGACACAGGCACTAAGTGAGCAGCTGTGTGCCAGCTTAGTTGCCAGCTGGGGTTAAACCATGACACAGGCTATATTACAGCCATACCACTTAGTGTACAACACTTCGGAGACATGAGTGATTGAAGATGGAGTTTTGACTATTTCAGCGTGGACAGACAGACAAGCCTCAAAACATCAGACTGTGGTCAAAATGAAAATTTTGTTTAAGAGGCTATATCCATTTCTAATATGGAATTTTTCTGGTAACTATTTGAGAGTTTTTTGAAGTTAGATTTATTTTTAGTTATGAAAGAATCTTAGAGAATGGTAGTTTTGATTCAGTGGAGAAAGAAATTAATCCAAGACAACACTGACAAAATGACAGGGATGCCACTGTTCTGGTTTTCTAAATATTTCTGTCAGAGTACAGACATTGTTATCTACAAGAGTAATGTAGTAGGCTTTCTGTTTCTGCAAATGCATTTTTGCATTTGTGTTGCAGAGAAGTGCACAGTCTGAAGAATAAGGAAATACAAGTGAAACAGAAGAAACCATGCATATGTATATCTATCTATGTATACATGTTTAGGTGTGCTTCTGTATAACAAAAAACTAGAATATACATAGAACCAGAAAAACTGAACTCCAAGTTACACAACTGCCAACAGTTACTATAATCATGTCAGGATTATGAAACTACTGCTATTCTTTCACAGTAGTCTCTGGGTTTCGGCTCATCATCATTATCATAAAGCACAGATCCTTAAGGATTGTGTGGCTATGTGTACCTTTCAGACATTTTCCATTCCTGTGTTATTTTCATGATAACTGGGATTTAGTTGTTTAGGTCCTGTTCAGCCAATGCAGAATGTGATGTGCAAGCTATTTTCCAGTTCAAGTACTGTTTCTTGCAGCCATGAGAAGGTAATTTCATACCTCAATTTTAGTACCAAATGAAGCCAGTCAGAAAGCACAAAAAGAGAAGAAAGGAAAACAGTTTGAAATTTCAATGGCAACTCCAATTTTTTTTTGTTGTTGTTCAACAGTTCCATTCAGCCAGCAGTCCAGTGTGCTTAACTACTGCTTTCTTGATTCATGTTGTGCCCTTAATAGTTAAACAGAGTTCCTACCATGCTATATTTTCTTTTTCTTGCTGTTATTCTCTAGCGATAGGAAACTCTAGTGAGCCCATGCTGGGCTCAGTGAGCCTGTAACCCCTAGAGATCAGTCAATTAGCTGCAAACTCAGAATGATGTTTTCTGTTTGGCTTATTTCAAAGATTTGGCCTTTGCATCAAGTCCTAAAGGATTGCAACGCAAACATGCTTTTGTCAGGAAATCAGCAACACAGTTGTTGCAGTTTCTAAATTATGTAAAATTTAGTATTTTTATTTTTTCTATGGTCATACATCTGTCTATATCTGACTGTAATGAGAGTAATGATTTGGTGATTAGGGAGTCTCTCTGACCAGAAGGATCTCTGGTACTTTTAAGAGGGCAGAGATGAGAAGACAAAATTCTTTATTACTAGTCAACTACCTTCCAAAGTGAGGAATAGGTTAGTAGTTTTCACCTCCTGTTTTGTAGCTCAGGGAAAGGGTAACATACCATTGTAGATTTTTAAAGTATATCATAACAAAAAAAAAGCAGGTTCATGTGAGAGTTATGTTTCCATACTCTCATGAGATTCAGCAAAAATGTTTGTGTTGTTCACTGTTCTGAAGTATTCTGTGTAGCACAGAGATGATGTTAGTATAAAGCTAAAAGAAAAATGAAAATTCCTTTTGTTTTTCATCAATTTGAGTTAGCTTTCAGGAGTTTCATCTTGTTAATTTTCACTTCTTAATGAATGTCTTTTAATTAAAAATGTGATAACTTAAAAATAATCATGTAGAAAACCATGTTGCAGTAGCATGTTAAGTAATTCAATAGGGAGTCCCATTAGGTCATTTTAGTATAGCATTACTTGGTTTCCTGAACTCTTGCTATACATGTTTGTATTAGACAGTGAGAAGGAAAAAAGTGACAGCCCAAGGGTTTTGTTGTTCAGTGTAAATCTTATTTTTAGTTTGTCAGTTGATCCAATGTATTAGTCACCATGATTTCAGCTGAATCTAAAGAGAGCAAACGCATTTGTAATCTAATGGAGGAATACTTCCTTTAAAAAAACTATATATAATATATGCTTTTCTGCAATTATTAGAAAAAAAAAAGCTGATCTCTTTCTTTTGAATGTGTCTGTGGTCTCAGAAGAAATAACTCCTTTGTGTTGGTTTAATTCATTTTCTTTTCCCAAGGTTGATAACTTCATTGACATTTGTGATTAATTGGGTTTTAAAAATGCTGACATTTAAAGTTGATCCTTCCTCTTTGCAGCTTCTGTAACAAAACTCAACTTGCAATTCTTTTCACCTATTTTTCTTTCCAATAGTTACCAGTGTTGAACTATTGCATTTAGTATATATTGAGCTTCTGTGTCTGTTCTAAAACTTCGTATTTAAAGAGATAGCATAAATAAACAATATTTAGTTTTTTGATTATCTAAAAAAGAGTGCGTTTGGAAATTAAGCATAGCAATGTGGGCTATTTAATCCTAATTTTTTTATAATTACTTGAAGAATTTATATTATACTCCATAAGATAGTTATTGCCTGTGTGCCATGTTAGGAGTGGATCCTTAATGCTAGAAGAACAGAGATCCTTATTTCTTTTGATCTTTCTTTATTTTTTGTTCTTGCTGTATGTGACTAAGCTTTCAGTAGAAGCAGGGGGAGGGTGGTTGCAGAAGTCTAACAGAGGTGTCCCTCTGTGATGGATGGGCCCTGATGTAGCTACAAGTTAGAAGTGATCAAAATCATGGGAATTTTCAGCATATTTCTTTATAGTCTTTGATTGGTTTGATTGTCATTTGATTGTAGCTGTAGAGGATATAATGACACAGTATATGCCAGGGGAAGTTTCTTACAGATGTTTAAAGCAGTTCCTCAGTTCCTGTCCTGTTGATGTTTTCTTTTAAAAAAGCACTATAAGGATACTAAGGAAGATATTACCTTCCTAATAATTATGTGCTGAATTCGTACAATAATTGTGTCAGTAATTCGATATGGTGACTAAGTGTCTAGAGCTATACAGGTGATAATTGATGCAAATAAAAATGGATTTTCTTGATTATAGCTTTTACAAAGAGGAAAGCAAACCTGGAAAAAAGTATTTTTCATCTGTTTTGTGCTTGTTGAGTTATGCTAGCTGTTCTTCCAAATGCAATTTATTTTTTTTCTGTGCAGCTGATTTGCTGCTTGCATTTTTTTCCTAATCTATCCTGCCCTATTTACACATATACAAACAATATTTTTTTAAATTGCATATTAAAATGCATTTTCTGAGTAATGTAAGTATTTGCTCTTTAGAGGTATTAGGGAACATTTTAGTTCTCTTGTTGTGAGGTAAGCCAAAAAGAGAAATCAAATACACACCCATACCAATTTACATGCTGAAATCATGACATGCTGGGGGCCTATAACATAGAACCCTGAATAAATAACCTTTCTGCAAGAGTGCTTTTCTGTGGTTGGCTATCTCCAATAGAAGCATAGAATAAACATACCCTATGAGAGACAAACTGAAGCTGTAATGCAGCAGCACTGAAGAAAATAAGCTATTTGAAAAGAGTACAACTTCAGAGAAAACTTACTATATTATAGCAAGTGCACAGGAGATAGGAAAAGTCTTCTGCTTGTGTAATCTTTGGTCTTCTTTACATTACTACACATGTGATATGCTAGCCTTGCTAAACATTGCAGCTTATTTAGAACAAGTTCCTTAGAATGAACGCATTTCATTTTAAAGAAGAGATGCTTAGGCTACTGATTTACGTTAAGCATCTTAGTACTTCCATTAATTTAATGTAGAGTTACTACATATTTCAGAATGAAAACTTAAACTATCTGGAATAAAAAATTAACTTGTATTTAACATCATATTTCAGTGAGATGACAGATTAGTATCATACGAGAAAAAATGTGCTTGCTTACTGTAACCATTTAAGGGTATATAAGAAGGCTTTTAAATGGATGATATGTTGACATTACAGGAGGAATAGCACTTATTATTTCTGTCCAACTCAAAATCTAATTTCACAGAAGTACATGTATTTAAAGTTTAAAGGCCATCTTCAAAGAAGAGCATGGAGCTGGAAATGTCAGTTATTAACTGTTTGATAAGATTCTGGAGAATAGATGAGAAATCTGCAGAGAGCCATACCTACAAGTCTGTTCCAGTGAGGTGGATTAGTCAATGCACCTGTTCACTAATTCACACACTTTATTATCTGTAGTACCATAACTTCTCCAAGTTGGGCATATGACTGTACTTAATTATATGCTTAACATGCCTGGCAGATAAAGTGGTTGTTTATAGAATTGAAAGGCTAGATCATGTGGGAAATTCAAGTCAAAAATGCTGGGGTGGCAAAGGAAATAATTAAATGGACAAGAGGAGTAGGAATGGTTTGAGGGAGCAGGGACCAGACATAGCTACAACAGTTAGTTAGAAGGAAGGAAGGGAATAAAATTATTTTAGTATAATCAGACATGAAATATAGGATAAGAATTCATACAGCTAGAAGATGAAAACAGAAAATTATGCTCAAGTTGTTTTAAAGAGCCAAAAGTCAACTGGAGTCTGCATGAACCTAAGCTGCCTGAAACTAATATCCTGTGTCCAGAACAGTTGGGATTAATACCAAGAAGCAGAGCTGAAATGATTTTACAGATATGGAGGGATTTCCTCTTGCAAGTTGATAAAGACCAGACATCAGATCTTGTTTTCCATTACATAGCACTAATTGTTTTTCCTGGGAGAGGTATTCAGCATTTAGAATGCTGCAGCAAAGGAACATTAAAACCTCTTCAAAGAAAATTCAAAACTGGAACCAAATAATGAAGTATGTTTCCCTCTTACAGAGACTGCTCTGTATTCACTGTTCACTGCATTAACCTTCCCTAGAAGACTGGATCAGATTGAAGTTTCTACCCATTAGGCTTGAGGTGTTCATTACTCTGGGTTCACAGCATCGATAGATAAAGCTCTGGTATTAACAACTGTGACTGACAGCTGCTCTCCTCTGCCCAGTGTTACTTGCTTTAGTAATTGCAAAAGAGAGAAACTGAGCTCCCTTAGGGGCTGGTTTGGGCCAGTAGGATACCTACTTCAGAAATTAAAAACTGTGCTCCAGTGAGGAGAGTATATTTCTTTGATTCTTTTTTTCAGGAGCATAACTGTATATGAAAGAAAATCTTCTCCCAAACTTTCAAGAGTTTGAAATAATAAACTTTGATAATATGGGGACGTTGCTTAATGAGTTTCTAGTGGGTGTCATTATGTAATGATGTTGAACCCATTTTTTGACGTATTTTGAGAAAAGCATCATTTGATAACAGAACAAGTATATATATACCTTGGGGAATGTTCCGTGATTTTTGTCTGGAGAAGGAATGTTTCAGATATAGCCAGAATTTTCTTTCATACTAATTGATTGAAATAGGTTATTACATTCAGTAGAACAGCATTGTTGAAATATTGCTAAATAATTTGTGGTTAGGTGCGAACAATAATACACATACGAACTTATATGCACATATGTAAAAACAAAAAAATATATATTTGTCTTGCAGGGGTTGATAAGCTGATTCGTCATTTACACAAGCACAACATACCTATAGCTGTTGCCACCAGCTCAGGTGAAGTCTCATTTCAGATGAAAACAACCAGACACAAAGAGATTTTTGGTCTTTTTCACCACATCGTGTTGGGAGATGACCCCGAGGTGAAGTGTGGCAAACCACACCCTGATCCATTTCTAGTTTGTGCAAAGAGATTTCACCCTCCTGCACCTCCAGAGAAGGTAAGAACAGGAATGGACAAAAAAGAATCTAGGAATATTCTGTTTGGGCTATATTTGTTGCTTTTTTTCCTTTTTCTTTTTTTCTTAATTGTGATTAATGCTTATATTAAATTTAATATAAACATTATAAAAATCAACAACATCCATTTTCAAAGATGTTTGTGCTGTTGAAGGAAGAGATTCCCCTCACTACATCTAGTATTGGTAGTGCAGATCGCTCTGATTTACTACACAGTACCATTCAGTAATAGGAAAGTGTAATGATTTTCTGCTGTGTACATAAATTGTGCAATCTTAACTTCAGTATTCAAAGTTTGGAAACAGTTTTTTAAACTGTTTAAAGTTTAGTTTAGTTTTCATACGTTCATGGCTGATTTACCTCTTTAAGTGTCGAAACATTAAAGATAGTTCTTTGTGAGGAGGGCATGTATTTTTCCTAAACCACATCTTTCCTCTTGCAGTCTAAATCTCTGAGATCATCGCTCTTGTTTCCGATTTAAAATTATCAGTTTGAGCAATTTTTCTCAAATAGTAGATGTGTTTAGTTTTTCCTTCTTATATGTAACTTTTCAAACTTTATTCTGAAATAGAATCTGTAGGGAGAATACTTGAAAGATAAACTGTGGGTTATTTAAAACAATGTCTTCTCTTTTATTTTAAATTAAATTGCCTTTATCTTTAGAATATTTTTCTCACTTCTTCTCTGTCCCAAGTGGAACATAAGTTCTGAAGTTTCTGAGATTCGTTGCTGCAAGAAAATGCACTACATACTAATTTTAAGGAAGATTAGGCTGTGATTACTGTTCTCTCAGTAGGATTATTGAGGAAAAAATGGCTGCACAAATACATACAGAATGATTAGCTAAGATTTCTCAGCCTTTCGTATTTAAACTTCTCACTCAGAGTCTAAAAGTTATTTTCGTTGCCTGAGAATACACGGTAAAATAATTTTGGTGCACTGTGGTTTACCATTGGCCAGTGTTAATCAAACGGGATTTGTGTTCTGGTTTAATTTGATTTTTTTTTGTTGTGTTGCAAGTTCTCTTGATATTCCCTGTATTCTCATTTGTAAGTTTGCTTGTTTTCAAAAGATACAACAAACGTATGTTAACATGTTCATGCTCATAACAATGTATGGACACATTAGGTACTTGTGTGAGTAGGCCTTCTGTGCGTGGCTTGCTCCAAATATTGAAGAATTTGAACAGCAAGGCTCTAAATCTCACCTTAGAGTCAAGGAATTATGAATTTTGAATATGTTAATATTCATTTCAGAGCAAATACTGAGAAGCAGCTCCAGATTTTGGACAGAGGAAGAGAGGAGTTGAACATAAGCTTAAACCACAGTTTAAGGTTGTTTTCACATAAAAATATTCTTTCTCTCTTAACTCTAAGAGGATGGTGTATTTTTCTGGGAAACGGGATGAGGTGTGTAACAAATACTTTTCAGTTGGATTGGAAGTATAGCTGTAAGCTGTTTTGTAATTCTGAAAGTAAAAGAGCAGAAAGTGTTGATAATTTGTGTAAAGCTGAGTCATAACTGTTATTGTATCTCAAGGAGTAAGGAAATTGAATGTCAGCTGTGTTAGTGGCAAATTAACCTTTAATTTCATGTGAGGAGCAGGACAGCTTTTCCAAAACTCTTAGTTTATTTGGTTCTATTTCAGAAAAGTCACAAGGTGGTAATAATTAAAAAGGACAAAACAACATCCCAAAAACAAGCAACAAAACCAGTGACACTGCTCTAGATAATTTCATTTGTTCCCTTAGTTATGTTAACATTTAAAAAAAAAAATTGAAGATAATAGTAGCTTAATATTAATTACACTTACACTTAATATTTTTAAACTTTGAAGGTATGTTAGATAAACAGAATTACAGATTGTTTATAGTGGGTTTGTCTTTTTAATTTTGTTAACTTTTTTTTTTAAGAAAAGCATAAATGTTTGAATCCATGTTTTTCCTCTATATGAAGTTTACAGCATCAGAGTTCCCTTACTGCAGATGAAATTCAACCAAACTTCTTTTTTGATGTATTTACAAAAGTAAAAATATCAAAGTGTGAAAATGTAGCACACGAACAGAACTCCTAAGAGGAAGAAAATGAAAAGAGTATGTTTGAAACATTTGTGACCAGTTGCAGAGTAGTGATGGCATCTGCAGTGTTTAGTCCCAAGCAGTGAACTAATAGAGCTGCAGGTTTGGATTTCTTGCTACCAACCAGTAGCATGCAAGTTTGCAGCCAGATATCAGGAGGTAAAGGTGATGTCTGCATAAGCAAGTAATTGGACTCAAGCAAAACAGATTGTTAGAGCATCATGTGTGGTGCTTAGGTCCATACATCTGTGCGGAATGTGATTTGAATGTTTTCCTTTGGACTAGTCTAGTCGTTGGCTGAGATAAGGCTCTTTGAAGCTTTATGTCTGCTTAAGCATTGGAGGTTGCTTGATAAACACCTGGGCAGAAAGTCCACTGTAGGTTCCTAGTAGAGCAGCCTTGTATACATGAAAACTAACCAGTGAAACAAACCATCAGGTAGCAAGTGAGGGCTGTCAAGTTTGCTTCAAAACTTCACAGCTGCTCCAAGTGAAAAATACAATGTAGCCACAGAAAACCAAATCCCGACTTTAGCTGTAGTGCCGTATCAGTCTGTGACTGTTGCTGTGCAGGTATGCTTTTGCAAGTAGAGTAGTTAAGTGGTATATAAATGGATATGATACCTGTTTTACTGTCATTGAAGGATGTAATAATTGTCCATCTGGGAATTTCTTAGATGTTAACCTTTTGATTTGCAGTCTTTGGTTAACTAGGAACTTAATAAGCATAATGAAAACACAGCACAGGAATTTCAAACAAGATACACCCTGCAAATTCAACCTAGGTCTTGCTATCATGTGATATATCAAGCATCATATGAACTTTCAACACTAGCAACAATGTGCAGTCATATAAGTAATCAATTAAATCAGGTAATCAAAATATGATTTGGAGATTAAATACTCGAAAGTTTGCATTTTACTAATATTTAAATTAAAAAATAAATATATTCCAAATTCTGCTCTCAAATGCACAGATGCAGCTTGTATGAAAACCATCTGGAGCTGTACATACGTAGACACAATGTGTTCTTGAATGTTACAGAAATTTGAGACCACAAAAGACTGTGTTCTTTTTCATACGTTTGATTTAGATGATTGAAAAACACTTTTCATAGTATTATTTCTGTTTGGATTTTGGTGAGGGAATACTTAAACGAACTGGATGTGAGTATGTCTGGGGACCCTGATAGGATACACCCCTGAGTGCTGGAGGGAGCTGGCAGATGTCACTGCAAGACCACTTTCCATAATCATAATCAGTCATGACCACTGTGCTCAAAGACTGGAGAAATCAAATGTCACTCCTGTCTTGAAGCCAGGCAAGGAGAAGGACCCAGGGAACTATAGACTGCTCAGCCTCACCTTGATCCCTTGAAAAAGGTGATGGAACAACTAATCCTGAAAACCATTTCCCAGCACAGTAAGGGCAAGCAAACCATCAGGAGCAGTCAGCATGGCAACACCAAGGGAAAGTCATGCTTGACAAACTTGATTAACTTCTTTGATGAAGTGACTGGTCTGGTGGACAAGATGAGAACAGTGGCTGTTGTCTCCCTGTACTACAGTAGTGCCTGTGACACTTGCACCCATGTGATCTTTATAGAGAGGCTGTGGATGAGCAGATGGTGAGGTGGTTTGAAAATTGGCCTAATGGCCAGGCCCAGAGGATTGTGATCAGTGGCACAAGTCTAGTTGGGTGCCAGTGAGTAGGGGTCAATACTGGGTACAGCCCTATTTAACATCTTTAGTGACATGTTTGGAATGAAGAGAAGAGATGCTTGGGGATCTTACTGTGTATGAATACCTAAAGAAAGACTGTAAAGCAGAAGGAGCCAGGCTCTTTTCAGTGGTACCCAGTGACAGAAACAGAGGCAGTGGTCACAGACATACACAGGAGACTGAGCACATGGAAATACTTTTTTTTACTGTGAGGGTGGCCAAGCACTTGCAGAGGTTGCCTAGAGGGGTTGTGAAGTCTCCATCCTTGGAGATACTCAAAATTTGTCTGGACACAGTCCACAGATGAGTTCTGGAGGTCACTTCCAATGTCACTCATCCTGTGATTCAGTGATTCATTTCACAGATTTGATCTGGGGAAAAAAATAAGACAACAAAAGTACTTTTGCTGAACAATATTGTTCTGGTCCACTTTAACTTATAGGGCTCACATTATTAAAAATCATGCTTTTGGAATTTATAAATACTAGATTAATTTTTGCTTTAAAAGAGTTTATAATAACCTGGCTATTTGTGTGTATTTGTATATAAGATAGATATATATATATAAATTTTCAATACCATCTTGAAGTTTTGTTTCGTAATAACAAAAATTATGTGCTAATAACTTTATTTCAAATACATCTCTAACTCAGAGGGCTCCAGACATTCCCATGCTGACATTTATACACACTTTTATCAACAAAACCACATAAATTGTCTTCCTACTTAAGGGCGTTGCGAGCTAAGGTCTTTCCAGTATTTTGGTTGATTTGCCTACAGCTTTTCAGTAAAATAAAGGACCTTACTAGTATTTCAAAAGCAAATAAATCCATTTATATCCACCGTTTAAAAAGATGAATAGATTGTAGTAATACAAATGGTCATAACTCTCTTATGAAGAATCAATCTGTTCTATTTAAAAAGTTCCAAGTGATGTAAATCATCACCTTAATTTAAAACACTATTTCTTTGCAGTTTCTTCCATTTCTAATTAATTAATTGATCCCATAGTTACAAATAATCTCTGTACGAAATCTAGTGAGAGCTCATTAAATTTTTTTTCAGACTGATTAAATGGCATTAGGATTTATGAGTCTCAGTGGACTTCTTATGTCATAGAATGGAGAAGTTCAAAGAGAAATTTTCTGTGACTTTTTTGCTACAGATGTAGTGAAAAAGCAATAGATTCAGAATGGTATGACATACAAATATTTTGTAATGTTATTTTATATTGTAGAAACAGAGTATGAAGAAGGCTGATTTAGCACTTGATGAAACTAACATTACTGTGAGCTTTTGTAAAAAGGATGCTAAAACCTTTTTTCTCATTATCCTCTTAATTTTTTTTCTTTTTCGCCCCCCATTCAACTTCACCATTTTTAGTGTTGGCATGTAGTATATATATTTGCTTTACTATGCTTTTCAGATAAGAAGCTATTTTATTAGTGAAGTTTCTCTTATATGTACCTGGAGGTTTAACTTATTAGGATTCATTTATTTAAAGTACAGAAATTACAGACATGAACAGCCATTCCAGGTGGTGTACTGAGCTGTACATTGGAATCCCTGCTTTGAAGTCATATATTTTAGTCCTAATAAATCTGCCCCTTTTTTGTTTTATAAATTAATTGACTTTCCTGAATGTTTGCAATTCACAGATCTGTTATTTTAAAAATAACAAAAGCATTAAATGCAAAAGCACATTTTTCAGCTTAGTTCAAATCTATATCAATGGCTATTTCTTCAACCTTGGCTCTAGTCTGTCCTTTGCATAGGCCTGTGTTACCAACTTTTCCTCATCTCACCTTCTAAATAGCTTTTCATAGTATTAAACCATTCTATTTTACCCAAGCTCTATTGTCTTATGTACTTGGACTCACATTTTAGCATATTGCTAGATACTTGTTTTTTTCCGCTGGGTATAACCTGCAAGCGTAATAGTACGCCTGAATTTTAAAGTGGTGGGCTGCATTCAGGAGAACAAATGACAAAGAATTTGTACTCAATCACTATTGTTCACAGACACTGTGGTCTGTATAGAGGCAGATATAGCACATGCCAGTGGCTGCTTGCTGAATGAAGAGGGATCAGTGTTGCTCTTTCTTGATGATGGTGCATTTTGAGGTAGGAAGCAGAAACTGGGCTTTCTTTTTGAAAGTCACTTGACTTTCTTGTCTGTACTGATGTAATTACAATTCATTAATTCAAATTAGGCATTTGATGGATTAGAGCCAATAAAGAACTTCTTGTGTTGTCTGATTTGTTGATGCCAACTCCAAGTGTAGCCATCTGTTTAGTACACTGAATGAAGGTCTAGGATGTGAATGTTTCTGGTGTGTACGTTTCCTTGCTGGGATTTTTTTAGATAATTTCCTCACTACTTGCAGAGAGTGCCCCTTGGGAGTCCCCTGTTAGTCTTGATTCTCTGTTTCACCAGGGACAGCTTCCAGAGAGAGCAAAGAAGACTCTCCCTTGGCAGCAGTATGTTGTGGAGGGGATGGTGCTCCCTTGGAGGTGATGGGACTGATGAGCAACTGGTTTAGTGCTACAAGAGATTGAGACCACTGCTCCTGAGTACACACAACATGCTTAAGTTTACAGCAAAAGCAGAGTTCACTCCCTTAATGAGTTTAGATTACATAGATTCAGATTACATAGCTTTTACTGATACTGTACATGGAGTGATTGGAAGGTGAATGAACTATATCCCATCACTTCTGTGTACCCAAATTAATTTAGTTCTATCATGCAAAACATGCCCTGAAGTGTTGAAAGTGGATAGCAACTGAAATCTGAAAGGGTCTATCTACTGGCTTGAGAACAGAATGTTTCCACTTCTCTGCCTTCTAACCAAGATGAGGTGCCAAGTTCAGTATGAAACTCCCTTATACTGATTTTATAACTTTTCTGAGAAATGAGTTTTTTGCTTTCATGTATTCATCCAAAATTGCCCAGTCTCAACAGCTTGTGTCTTTTTCCAGGATCTAAACATATCTTGCAGTTAGTCTTTTGTAAAGCATAATTGTAAAAGTGGTTCGAGCACATTTCTAAAATGCTAAGAAAAATTCACCATAGAGAACATAACAGCAATGTGGGACTTCTGTTTTCTTTTTAAAGAAGATCAGAAGACAGTTTTGTTCTTATCTTGTCCATTGTGTGGAACTCTTCCTCAAAAAATGGGGGAAAACATCTTTTTGAGCACTTTTCAACCTGAGGAATTCAGTCTTCCAGTCTCTGGGTTTCCCTCGGGGTTGTCCTAGTTACCATACAATACATGGCCTGTTTGCTCAGGAAGGTTCTTGACCAGAACTTTTTGCTGAATTCATAAAACCTTTACTTTTCTTCTGCAATGTGACTGAAGACTTATTTCTAGATGGCAATTTGTATTTTGAGGATTTAGTGTCTGTCTTGAATTCCTGCTACTATGGGCACTGCAAAATAATAAACATAATAAATCCCCTCACTGCTGATGAAGCTATTGGTTTCACACAGACACTGAAAAAATCATGGCTTTAAATTGTGTATTAAACAATTTAAAGTAAGTAGGTATCGAAGAATGTGGTTTTATGTGTTAGGAGCTCCATCTTGGAATACCGCTAGAAGCTTTACACCTTGGAATGCAAAGAGCACAGCACTCTAGTAGAATGTACTTTTAATGCTGAATAGCCTGTTGGCTGAATCCTGCACCTTCCTCAGATTCTACATGGTCTAAGCATATAGCCCTTACTTGTGTCTCCCAGGCTAGATGATGAAGTCTGTGATTATGAAGCTCACCTTCCAGCTTCCTAAGTGTAACAGACATGGCTGTAGAGAAAAGACTATGAGATATTTCACCACATCTCACAGTCCAGGACTTCTGAAGACGTACTTGTCATGACCCACTGGTAGAAGGTGTGATGTTGGTTACCAGACCACATGTCAGGGAACTCATGTTTTATTATACAGTATTCTTAACTGTGGCAGCCAGCCCAATATTTAGACTCAAAAGGTATTGGCTACACACCCTTAAATTCTTACAATACATTTCCACAAAAAGTGTCAGCTAACAAGCCCTTAATTTTGTACACTATACTTGTCAAGTCACACAAAATACTTCTCAAAAGGTGCTGACTTACAAGGCTTGACACACAACTAAAGCTGCTGACTCGCAAGCCACAAAGACTGCCACAAGCTCCCCCATCCCACAACAAACTTCAGTACAGAATATGGGGTTGAATATGATAGCCATGCTTTGCCATAGCAAAGCAAGGAAAGAAAATAAGGAATATCACCTCAGATCCTGCTTTTGTGTTGCTGCATGGATGGTCCAGAGCTGGGGTTGCAAGACAAAGGAAATGAAAGAAAAAAAGAGAGAGAGAAGAGAGACAAAAAGAGAGGGGCCTGATGCAATACCTTTTATAGTTAACCTGGTGCACACCTCTTCTGCAAATTAGACTTTTTTTGTGTTATGTTTGGGTGTGCACAGCCAGCTCTTCTCCAGGAAGTGAGTTCAGGGGAAAAGCTAAGCAGGAGTCTCGAGGAGGAGCAGGAATTTGGCTCAGAACAGCACAACCCCTCCTCCATGGGACCCTCTTCTCTGATGACTGTTCATGCAGCAATACTTAGAATGTTTGAGAAAAACATGCCTAGATCTGGTCCTCTATACTACTCTACACAGGCAGCTTTTCCATAAATGTATAATAGGCCACTTTTCTATTTGCAAGATAATTAAAGGAAGGAGACAGTTTGTTTCTTTTTGGGGGTTTTTTTCACTTATGCTCGCAGTTCATATGGTTGATTTTCTTCCTTTTCTCCTGAGGCGTGTGTGCTTTTGTGTCCCCACATGCATACACTCACCCTCTCAACCTACCCACCACTCCCCATGTTGATAGTCTTTATTGTATATTTGTGGAAAAAAAATGAGATGTTGAATGGCTTGAAAATAATTTAGCTTTTAAGGGTTCCAGACATTGCCCTTGTTACTGCAGTGCATGTTTATTTATGGATGTATTTGTCTTACGGAAATGAAAAAAGTCATTGAAATTCCATGCAAAAAGTAACGTGGTCAAGGTTTGCTTTCACTTAATGTATCTGATTGAAATAGGAAAGAAGGATTATAATTGGTACTTAGTCTTTGGGGTACCCTACTTGGGGGGTGAAGAGGCAAGAATATTTTTTTTCCTTGCGTTTGTCTTGATAATGTATCAAGTAGCTGCTAAGGGACTTGATGAAATGTGATGCAGAATAATAAATTATCCTCTGCAGCCTTCTTTGCTTCTACGTGAGGTGAGTGTGTAAGCATAAAGAGACTAGTACACCTCCAAGTTCAAAAAGCGTTATATTCAGATTAGGAGGTCACTGGAGATGGGTTGCTAATTGTTTTAGGGAACTCATTATGGGTATTATAACATATTAATTATGCATGATAAGTAGAAAAAAGAGGGGTAAAATCCTTATTTTATGATAAATTGCTCTCTGAGTTTTCTTTCTTTCAAGACCTTGAGCATTTTCTTGGAGATGCTAAACAGCAGTCACTGAATAATTAGATTTTAATTAACAAGAATTTTCACAAAAAATATTTTCAATGTATATAGCAAGCATGAATAAATCCTCCTTTATAAGATCTAGTGCACTGATCCTCTCTGTTACCTTTGTAATCACCCCAGTGCTTGTTGTAACAATGCTTTTCCACAGATTCAGGACAAAGAATGAAGACTGAAACAAGGAATTGCCCTGTTGGATTTATTTTTTTTGGTTGCTTCTTTGTAAATTATTGTCTTGGGGAGACCTTTGGAAACCTTTGAAAGACTAAGCTCAACTATGTCTTGTTTTAATGCACTAAGGCTAGGGGAGAGTGAGTTAATTTTTGCGCTTTTTTCAGGTTTTTTTGTTTACTTGGGTTTTTCACTTGCTCTTTTTGGAGATATCATTGTAGGTAATTTTCAGAGAGCTGGTATATGTGGTATGGCTCTGCTTAATTGGTTGTGTGATAAAGAATTTGTAACAGTCTGTCTTTTTGGCACGGTTGCAGAAAACCTACATAGAGAGCCATCAATTAACACTGGCAAATTATAATCTAAACAGGGCAAAGCATTTTGCTAGGGCTGATTGCGGTATCACAAAATAAATGGACTTACAAGATGATTAGAAAGTATACTCCATAAAGCAATGTTAGATATTTTGATTATTATTATTGTTGTTATTATTGTGCTAGGTGTTAGATAAAAAACCTTGTAGTATGTACAAGAGCGGAAGACATGAAGACTTATCTGATAAAAAAGGATGCTTAACATTTCCATTCCAGCATCTTTTTATCGTAGAATAATAATGTGATTCAGAGTGAAGAAGGAAAGGGTTCAAGTTAAGCTCCGGTAAGACTGAAGTTATTCTGATTGACAGTAGAATGCAGTTCCATAAACAAAACTCTGAAATAGAGTCTGTTCTGAACCTCACCATCTGAAAGGGTTGTGTTTGGGATTTTTTGGGGGGGCATGGAGTCAGGGGTGGTATGGTTGGTTTGGGTTTTTTTTCTCCTCAAGCATTCTGATTGCATTTCTTCAGACCCTTCCTGTCAAAAACATGTTAACATAACATAATGTCTGTGGCATATAGTACATAGAACAATCCAGAGGAGACTGCTTCTTATATGTCTGTGAATATAAACAATATGACCAAAGCTGAGTTCTCACTGAGCTTTCTAGGGTGCTGTCCAGTACTTAAACCAAATGTTAGAAAATGTGGATGTCTTTTTTTTTTTCTAGCTAATGTGTACTGCCTACATTTCTTGACCATTTTATTTCATTTGACACTTGACTGCCCAGTAGACTGCCTTGCCACTCCAAGGTTGCTAGATATGCTATCCCATATGACTTAAATAACTGTGTCGTAAGCAGATTTTACCAAGTATAGGGATGAGAATTATTAGACAATACTTCCTTGAATATAACGAGAATTATTTTAAAATGCATCTGCAACTATTTTCTAAAATACTGACATAGTAATGGAAATGGTTTTGAAGTTAGTGACTCCTTCATTTCATAGTTTGTTTCCAGGCCTCAAGGTCTTGCTGACTAGCAAAGACTAGTTGATAAGATTTCATCCATTACTAAAATTATCTTCTGTTACAGAATATGTTTTCCTCCATTAGGAAATTTTCCTCTTTCTCCTGAACAGAGACCTGGTCACAGTGATCTGTTCAGTTCCTGTTTCCAGAACATACTGCTTCATGTAGCTCAGACTGGAGTCATTAGAGGTTGAAGCCTATTGTCCTGAAATTCAGAACTATTACAGAGTCAAAATATTACTGATTCAAAAAGGTGCCATGAGCAAAAAGCATAATAGTATGTAATTTATCTTACTGCTTTTCACTTTCAATAATGCAGTTATCCCAAGAGAATTACAACAGAACCTTTCATTTTGTGAAGGAATGATCTTGTATCCTAGGTAGAATGTATTTGCAGTTTTAAGATTAGCTATGATGATACATCATTTGAAGACTGATTTCAGTTGTGAGTTAACTTTCCAGGCCAAAAATTTTCATTCAGAAGACTTTTTTCTTAAATTCCAGGAAAAAATATTTGAAGTTATTATAAGATGTTCATCAGAAGATAAAAGTATTTTGCAATTATAGTAATAACTAGTACAATGGTCATAGAATAGCTTCCGTATTGTGTGGAATAGGTGTTTGAAGTTTCGGAAGATGGAATTCCTGCAGTCAGGAAGAAGTCAGGAACTAGAAGTCAGGAATAATGCTATGATCACCATACTGTAACCATGTACTAGACCTGGGAATACTCCTGAGTTCCCTGATGTTTGTGTGCCATTGCTGTTTAGTATGGTCATCATATTTATATTTAAGTGCACATTAAACTGTGAAGGGATAAAAAGCATCATACTGATGTATGCTGGATTATAGGCATGGAGCATACCCTGGACAACTGTTAGGGGACTGTGAAATATATATAAACATCTAAAACTGTAGGAAGTACAGACATAGCTTGTAGAAAATAATCACTCCATACACACTGATTGGCATTTATTTAATGATCATTGCGGCTTTTTTAGTGAACAACATTCCAAGTTCCTGTTTTAGATGACAAGCAAGTATTGTCTCTCAATTTTCGTCAGTTAGAGTTAACAGAGGTCATTCCTGATAGAATTAAGAAGTAAATCAGCCAGCTCTGCATTAGCTTTCATCTGTGTTCCCTGCTGCCCTAGTCCAGCAAGGAGCAAAAGCGATTTAAGCAAGACAAATTTCAGTTAATAGCTCAGCAATAAGAAGAGGAGGAAGAAGAGCATGTACCAATGATTCCTGAAAGGATGTATTTTTAAAGATACTGCTGAAGAAGAATGAAGAATGTGGGCATGGAGATTGTACAAGGCACAGAGGTCAGCATGATATAAGATGTACAGCTGAAAGTGGGAGAAAGAGATAAAGAATGCAATTAAGTAAAAGGATAGAAGTTGTCTAGGGAGTAGAAGGAAATAAAAGCAAGACATGCAGTAATTGTGGGTAAGATGATATAGGGCCTTGAAGGTGAAAATGAAAACTTGAATTTGTGACTGCATTAAGTAATCTATATAGCTTTATTATAAAGAGTTAATAGTATGCAGTAGCCCATTTTTCCTTATGGCTTTCTCAAGCATTTTTTAGGGAGTGTAGGTGAAGAGTGAGGGAACAGTAGGTAAGTTAATGATCTATATACTGAAATAGTAAAAGCATTTACTTTTTTGAGGCTAAACATTCTGTCTCAAGAGGATTGGTAGATGATGTGACAGGGCTAATATTATAGCAAAAAGTCTTTGAATGCTTAGGATGCCACATGTCTAAATTTAAAATCCCATGAAGATAGTGGAAAGAACAGTCAGCTGCAAATGTGCTCTTTGTCATGTCTCTCAAAGTAAAAAGGTTTTCTTTACAAACACTGATGTCAGAGTTTCATCTTCTCTTCTAGTATTGCATTAACTAGTAATTCTGAAGCATTTGGACAATTTATTATTGTCCCTTTCTCCTGTCACTTGATTTTTTTTTTCTTATCATCTTAGCAATCAGTTGAAGAGCAAATATGCTTGAAAGATGGTTGTTGACTTTGAGTAAGCTGGTGGGAGACTGTTTTACTGATATCTTCCTATTTACAGCCCCTCTTTACAGCTGTGATGTTAGTAAATGACAGCCTTAATTTTCTTTAAGATGATTAATATTTAGTGGAGTAACTTTCTTGTTTCTCTGATTTTGTTTTAATGATACAGTGTTAATGAAGGGTGAAGAAAAAGTTCCTTAAATGAATTATTCAGAAAAGGTTTTCAGTGTAGCTTCCCTCAGAAATTTTGAAATGTATCTATTCTTTGCAGGAACTATTCAGTCTCATCAGCTTTCACACCATTTTTAAAAATCTGTGAATCGAGTCCTTAGCTTCTCTGTCTGAGTTGAGTATGTATTCTGGCTTTGTGTAAAGTGATTACTAGTAAGAGCTTCAGGCTCAATGTCAGTCCAAGGATGAAGAAATCTATCACAGAATACTGTATTTTAATAAAAGGATTTCAGTTACTCGGCAGTATGAAGACATAATAATGCTTGTGACATGCTGTGGTGTATTGCTTTAGGATCAGACTGAACATTGGAATAATAGCAGCATAAGAAAGAAAAACAGAATGTCTGATTTGAGCAATGCTTTTCCTTCTATTGATTCTATATTTAGCATACTGTATAGCATGTCAGGCCCTAGTTATAAAGACCTGTGAAAGAAACTACTTGGATTCCTGGTCTTGCATGTTAGGAATCAAGCAGCATGTCATGCATAAACTTGCATAGAATAGGATAGATCCTAAGGAAAATCCGCTACAGGATGCAGATGTTGGGTTGTGTTAAGGGCTTGTCTGCAGACCCACAAAAGAGATGAGAGAGGTGACAGCAGGTGGGGGAATCCCAAATCACACCCTGCCCAACTGATCCTACACCTACCACAGAAGCTATCATTCCATCAGAGGCCCATCTGTATAAGACCAGGGCTACACAGAATCCCAAAGGCAGACAGGAGCCCAGATTAAGGACTCAGAGGGAGGGAAAGCCTGTTTGGGCCATCCCAGCGCAGTCACAGGAGAGCCATCAAAGTGAATAATCCAACCATGACACCCATCAAGGTGAACCAGTGTTGGATCCCCTTTTGGACTGAGGTGAGATGCTGCCAAGGGCATGGGGCACAGTATGGCATGCAGAGGAAACAGATTTGGGGTTTGATTGGAATTTATTACAGGGAAATAGAGTGATAAGAGGATAAAAAACATTGAATATGTAAGACACTTGTCTGGCCATGTCCAACTCCTACCCAGTTGTCCTAGTTTAGCAGGAGGGACCAGTTATCACTATGTGGGGGTGATTAAAGCCGTGTATTCTACACCCTCTATTCATTCCCCAAGAACAATGGACCATTCGCAGTTTCCGCCCAGGAAGCTGTTAGCACCTCCACACCCGGCCTGAGGNGCAAATTCAGCTTCTAACTCTTTTCCTGGCTGAAGGACATTGGTTCTGTGAGTCTGTGTGTATGTGGCCAACAACTGGAGTCAGACCCCAGGTAGAGGCCCATGTGTCTGTGATGCCTGTGGCTGGAGTGAGCAAAGGTCTGGATGCTGGCAACTGGATGAAATCAAGTGCCAGACCCCAGCATGGGACTGCAGGTCACAGGGACCTGGCCTATGCATCTGCAGTGCCAGTGGCTGGACTGAGAGCAAGTGTGTGAGCGCTAGTGAAGAGGCAGCTGAACAGCCCTGTGTGTCCATGGGAGTGCTAAGTATAGCAGCACTGATCTGTGTGGCTAGCCATGTGTATATAGATAGATATGTATATTTATGATGTGTTTGTGTGTATGTGCCCTTGGGGGATTATGTGCTCAGCCTTGCTACTGTTTGGACTGGGAGCACAGAGCTGTGGCTACCTCCCCTCTCTTGGGCTACTAGATGAGGCTCTATCCCCAGACAACAGTAAGCCATTCCCTAGCATCAGGTTTCTCTCCATAAAGAGGCTGGATAACCAGATAAGGTGTAAATGTTTCAGGTAAGTATCATGGTCCTGTTTCAGTCTCCTAGTAGACCCCCTCCTGTCTAAACGTTTTCCAGAGCCATTTGAGCTGAGTTGCATAGCACAAAATGTGTAAAGGAAACACAGAGCTGTGTTCCTGTTCTGTTTGCCTTCCCCTCTCATCCATATTGCCCAAAACTGGGTCGTGTTCTACATCAGCTCCACTGCAGAGGCTATCCTCCTTTCAGTATTGTGACCACCTTTAATTAAAACTGTTTCTCATTTCTATGCCGCTATTTGATTTTGTTTGATGTAAGTTACTGGCACTGAATATTTATTTTTCTGTTGAGGTAGTTACCGTAAAAGTCTTGTTTTAATTTCTAACTTTATGCATTTTGTATATTTGTATAAATAAGTCCATAAATACTCATTCTTTTTCACTTAGAACTTCTCTCACTATCATGCCTTCCTGCTTGCTTCAAGAGGAAGAAAAGGGACAGATTGTTTAAGGAGAATCTGGATTTTCTGTTTACAGAGCAGTAAATGTTCTGAAATGAACTGCAGTTGTATATGTTGTAAAATTGCTTTAGTTTGGCAGGTTAATAAATCTCAGTCGAAGGTTGAATGGCTAGAGATATTAAAAGCTTGTGTTTCCTGACAAAACAAACCAACAACCTTTTTACATTTCTTTATAAATAAAGCAAAGGGTTCAGTACTATTTCAGTTGACCATGGCTCTCATTGAATTTGCAAAGCCTTTGTCCATGTGTCTTCCACACAGTTTGTTGTTTTGGCTTTTTTGGGTGGTTTTTGTTTGCCTGTTTTTTTATTTTTGGTGTGGAAATCATAAACCAAAATCATCTCAATTGTCAAATATTAAAAATGCTGTGGTACTTCAGTTGAAGTGCACATGTTCCCGATGCAGACAATGAAATGCCAAATCTTCTGTTGACTTTTGCAAGTATCAATAAGCTTATGAATTTTAGAGAACTTAAATCTATGTTTTCAAACCTACACCTGTGTTGATCTTGTGGATTCATCTGTTATGTCACTTTCATGCACAGACATTCGAGACAAATCTACCCTATATTCATTCTACAGCGAAGACCCTTCCAGCTGCTGGATTTAGGTACTCAGTTGGCTCTGGATCCTAGTCTCTTTGGTTATTGGCACCTGGAGTCATGAGGCCCCCAGGTCACAGTCCCATTCTAGTCCTTGGTCCAGATCCTTCTCACTTCACATCCCTTCTCTTATCCACATGCGTGCAGTGGATGGCTTAGATGCAGCCCAGCCAGTGGTCCTGAATCCTTGTGCTTCCCTCTCATTACATTCCACAGAGTCTCTCTTGTACACAGACAGGTCTCGTGGACAGCCCCAGATGCCATGGTCTATACAGCAGCTGGCCAAGGCTACCTTGTTACCTATTCTGTCATTCCAAGAGCCAGCATCAACTGTGCTCTTGCCTGTAGGGACATACCTGACTTCCAGGACACTTCACCTACTTGCCAGCTAGTCCAGCATGCTCTTTGCTAGCCCTCACACCCTTGCTTGCACACCCACCCTCACTGCAGGTGCTGCTCTGTGGGCATGTGAGACCCCTGGTCCCATGACAGGACTGGCATTGAGGCCTTCATGCACGTGTGCATGCACAGTAGTAAGCCCTTGCCTAGGAAACCTGTCAGAAATGGAGTTTAATTAGAGGAGACAGGACAGGCTGTGCAGACTGGTGTGGGAATGGCCAGACACAGAAACAGATGGCCCCTACTCACACCCCACCAGCCCCTTCTGTTCCACATTCCCATGGGTTAGCTTGACCCATGGAGCTTCTCCTACTGGCATGTCTCTGTGAGTCTAGCCCTACAGCACCAGAAGTGTCTGATCCAGGACCTCCACTGCCCTCAGGGGGCCGCAGGGCTCCTCCTGCCTCATCAGGGGGCACCAGGATGAGCTTTAGTAGGCTGATGACTGCTGCAGCGGGTCTGGGAGCAGCTGACCAGGGGGTTTTAGGCTCACCCACCTGCCCTTGCCTTTCCTGCTGTGCTGCCTTCTCTGTGCAGTTTTATCATGTAATGTGTGTATGCATTTATATATATGTATTTTGAGATACAAAAACATACAGATCCCTCTCTGTAAAAAGTTGGCAATTTTAATTGCTTATGTTCCATACATGCTCTTTGGGCTTGGTAGTAATACACTGTTTCATAACCACAGAATATTTGGAAGGAAGGATTAATTAAGATCTGCCTACCTAAGCTGTGTTCCTTTTCTTTGAGGGGGTAGTTAGAAAGGCACCCAAAGCCGGGAGAAAAGCTTTTTTAGTTCTTAGGGAAGTTGAAAAACATGGACCAGAGAACATTGGCTAGCAGCCTGCAGCACTGCCACTGCTAAGCACAAGAATATCTGATTCAGAAAAACATTTTGAGTGTCATGAGCAACATCTTTGCTCTCCATTGAAATGCAAGATGCTGGTTATCTATCTGAACAAGCTCAAAATTAAAATGGTCACTTGATTTTGTAAAACTTTCCTCCTGTTTCTTTTGGTAACAAAGTTAAAATGTGATCTAGTTGAGCTTACAGTAAGGGTACTTCTAGACAGAGTAATTGTATCTTTCTGTTTTAAACCTGTGGTATTCCATAGAACTACCTGTTAAATTGCTACTTTCATTGTCAGTGAGGAGACTGTTCTCTATGGTTTTAAATGTATTGAAAAGTTTTTCTCTGCAGATGCAGGGTCGATGGAGAAAATAGAAGTTTTAGTGTCTTTTCTCACACTGCTGTCCTTGCTAAGACTACAATTTACAAACTTATGAAACAGATACTTTTAGCCACAGATCTGCAGACCCTCAACATAAATGCCAACAAAACAATCTTTATGTATGGATGAGATTTTCGGTCCTCAATCTTTGGACGTATTTGCTATTTGATTTATAGGTTTTCTTTATTTAATAATGAATCCTGCCTGTGTCTCACTAGAAACAGTTGGAATCAATTAGCAAAAACTTGAATGTAATAGAAAGCACTACAACATATAAAAAGAAACAAAGAAAAACAAATCACCAGAGATATTTCCTGTGTGTTAAATTACAGGGTTAGAAATTCTCTTTTGAATCTTCATCTGACAGCCTGACCTCCTTTATATTTTGTAGTCACAGCATATTTTACCTGGCAGTCAGAACATACCATTCAATGGATAGTGTGGCCGTGATACCTTGTCACCTTGACACACCTGCTGCAGTCTGGTCTCCCTAGGGAATCCTTATACACTGTCTGGCCATTGAAGCTTCCAAGTTATCAGCAAAATGCTGCTCGTAGCACTCAGCTGCTTGTCAATTTATCCAGATTCTTGGCAATACCTTGGCATCTATTTCCTAACTGATTGTGTTGCTGTGTTAGAGGTGGTTTCTTTCAGGCCATGTGTTGCGATGCTTAGAGCAATGTAAAATCACTCTTTCCAGTATGCCATGGTCATCTTACTAATATATATACACATAATTTGTTTTTAAAAGGAAGAAAAGAAGAGTGGACTGTGCTTAGGTAGAGATGACTTAGTTTTTTTCTCCAAATAAGTGTGTGTTATAAGCACATTAACTCTCATTCAGGTGCTTCTCTGTAATTTGACTGCAGGCATTTGTAGTGAAGGCAATTTGTCTTTTACTTAACTGTGAAGAAATATGTTTATATCAGTATTGGGGTGACTGAGACACTTCCTAATAGAGTGCTTTATGTTCTCGTCATAGGTGGTCATTTAGCAATATGTTTTGTGTGTATTTTTTGCACATTTGTTATTTAGACTCTTAAGTTTAGGAATTCCATTACATTACCATCTGTCTCTGCACCAGCGAGTGTGGCTGCACACATTTGAACAGGAAAGAAAAGCAGATTGATTTCCTTTGCTCAGAAAAAGATAGTTACAATGGCTGGTTGACACCAAGTTGGCCATGAGCCAGCAATGTGCCATTGCAGCGGAGGTGGCTGATGAGGAGTGTTGAGGGAGTTGATCCTGCCCCTCTACTCAGCACTGGTGAGGCCACACCTGCAAAATACTGTGTCTAGTTCTGGGTTCCCCAGCACAAGAGACACTGAGCTACTGAAGGGAGTCCAGCAAAGAAACACTGAAATAACTAAGAAACTGCAGCGTCTCTTATGTGTAGAAAGGCAAAGCAATCTGGGGCTGTTTATCTTAGAGAAGAGAAGGCTCAGGGAAACATTAATATATGAATGCCTGAAGGGAGGATGGAAAGAGAACAGAGCCAGGCACTTTCCTGTGGTGCCCAATAACAGAAAAAGAGGCAATGGACATAAGCTGAAAGAGTTTTCCTCTGAGCATCAAGAATCACTTTTTTACCATGAGAGTGACAGCATTCTTGCAGGTTGTTCAGAGAGGTGGTGGAGTCTTGCTCTTTGGAGATACTCAAACATTTTCTGGTTCTTGTCCTGGGCTGTAAGTGTTCCTGCCTGAGCAGGGCTTAGGCCCAGTGACTTCCAGAGGTGGCTTCCAACCTCAGTCGTCCTGGGATCATGTGATTCTGTAAGTGCAGAATCACATTTATATATTTATATAACGTGCATATTTTCTATGTGTGTACATATGTTATGAGTGCACATCTGTAATTCAGTACATAGCACAATAATGGCGGCAGCAAGCTTTAGAGTAACAATTCCAATAGTCTCAGAGAAATGGACACATTGAGTTTAAATGGAAAATCAACCCTCATCCTTTTTGCAAAGACTCACTCAAACTGCTGAAGGTCAGCAAATGCAGGATATTTCAGAGTAGTAGATTCATTGTGTTGGGTGAACAAGTAGTTTTCACTTAAGCATATGGCCTGATGCACTGTTTTGAGGACTTTGCCCATAAGAGGTCATTTTACGGGCAAATAGGTTGCAGTTTTCCTTTTAAATTAGTCTGCTGTCTGCCAGCTTTATACCTGTCAACATCTGAACGTTATTTCTGATTGAAATATACAGAATAGGAGCATTTTGTAAAATAAAAATTATATTAAGAAAAACTTTGAGATCCCAGATACTGATAAACTTGTTCCTTTGAAGAACCGAGTACCCAGAAGAATTTACTCATGGCAGAAGTTGTGTGACAAGCATAGTAAGTAATTGATGATACTATGGCTGTTATTTCCAAAGTAATGTTTATATTAAGCCAATGTCATGGCCGTGTTACTTACTATCTCATATATATGTTAAACTGAATAAGCCTTAAGCCAGAGAGACACTATCTATGTAGAGACCATAAACACACCATGTATTTTTCCACTTGCATACATATACAGAGTTAAATAAGCATGCTTTTTTATTTTTGTTCATTTTTTACTCTGAAGCTTTAATTTATATCTTACAGCCCATATTTCTTTCATGGAAAGTTACCTGTTACTTTTCCTGTAAGCATGCCTGAGTAAAAAATAAGAGCTGAGGGCCTTTGCTGAAGTGACATTTAGCATTGTCTTATCTAGTAGAAAAATAAGCACATCTTGTTAACTCTGGGTCATCAGTTCCTTTTAAAATGTGTTTCTACACAGTATTTTAAATAGCTAGATGATAGCATTAGGGGAACTGTGACAGAAGCATGTTGAAATGTATTGCAACAGGATGTTAACCCTTAGATAACTTTCGACAGTTGAATTAATTTTAAGAGTGTAATAAGTTCCTTAATCATGGAAATATTTGGGCTTAGAGTTTACAGTGGAAAGACATTTTCTAGGGGAGCAGTCTGTTTTAATGCTTGATCCACATGAAACTTCTTGATATTCACTGGCTTTCCATCTTGGAGTTTCCGTATCTTGAAATACCAATGTAGTTATCACTTTCCTAAAATAAACAAAGCAAGCTGATATAAACAAGCTAGAGATTAATGTGCAAAAGATGACCTCTCTACTGAACTCCTAAAAAAATAGCCATTTTTTAAACTTTTAATACTCTTTTATTTAACCGATACTAATTGTACTGATCTAGTAGAACTTGCTATGCACTTAAACTTAGTCCCTCATTCAGGGCTAGAAGAGTGTTGTCCATTGAATTAATTAATTCTCATAATAAATTGTTCAAAAGGGATGTGTTATACACAGTATATACACAGTATATATGTAGAAATATGGTTTTTATTATTAAGTATTTTACTTCTGATGGTAGATTTCATGTTCTTTAGAATAGTGTGATTAGCACACAGAAATACTTTTCTCATCCAGAGAAAATTACATAAGTTTTGTGTTCTGACAGTTTGCTTGCACAGTCAAAGTAGTTTTGCCAAATAAGAGGCTGAGAAATCATCTTTTGAAATCATGAGGGCAGTTACTTAAATAGATCTGATTATCAATGTAACGAGGCATTTCATTTCAGATGTGATATTTTTAGATTGCTGTTGCAAAAATAAGTTATGGAATTGTGACATTCATAACCATAACCGCATGTCCACAGGTGGGCTTGTGTTGAAAGAAGGTTCTGCAAAACTGTGCACAGACATTTTGTGGTTTAACACTTAGAGTCAGCTTTCAGCATGCCAGGGATAAGACTGTAGTTTGTAGGGATGAACCCCTATGATTCAAATACTGTCTGAAAGGAAGATTTATGTTTCTCTTAACTTTAGGACTTAATATTTTTTTCCAACTTAATTTTGTACATTGTTGTCCACTTTCCTCTTAGAAAATCTATAGTGAGAAGAGAAAATTGCCATTTTGAATAAAAGTATTTATTTTCTGTAGTTGAAAAAAGTAGAAAATTATTATTGGAATTTTGTTAGTGTTTTGTTTGTTTTACTTCAAGGTGCTAGTTTCTGGCTTCATGCTTGGAATTTTATGCAAATAATCCTAAATATTCTCTGTGGTAACTTTCAGCTTTGCATTCTGAAAGAAAGCCTCTTTTCTTCCTGGTCATAAAGAGTTAAAGAGTAGCTACATCTGACCAAGTCACTCCAGACCTGTGACACTGTGTTGTGTACAGTTCAATGAGAAGCTTGTACTGAATAGAAAAAGAAAGACCTTTTCTGTGATGTTTTTGCACTCCCAATGAAAACCCATTTAAAGGTGAATGTCTCATCTCACCCTTTCTTTCTTTACTGAAGAAATTAGGAAATGACTTTATGTCTGAAGCATATGTGGGTTGTTATTAACACTTTTGTCAAAGATTATCCAAAATTAAATGATCAGATTGAGGTAAATTTCAGCGTGCAGACTGATCTTTCCATGTGGGAAAATAACACTGGTCAAGAAGACATTATAGAGCAAAAACAAACTATTGCCCAAATAGATTGAAAAAAATCAGATGTCTTCTGCAGCACTTGCTGAGTCAGCTATGGGCAAGTGGTAGCATCCATTTGCATAAAACAGGGTACCCGACTGCTGCACTGTGCCTGTGGGTTTGCAGACATTCTGAGGCAAAAAAGTTTGTTGCCTTTGTTCAGGAAATACTCACATGCCTATTTCCAGTTTCAGTTTGAGACTTAGAATTTGGGTGTGTCAAAATAGTTCTTGCTTTGGAGGTACCTGGTTCATAGCTCTGATGTGTTTGTTCATGAGATGAGGCCATCCTCTTCCAGGTGAAGAGTGATTATGGAGTAGGCAACAGGCACAAGCTGGAACACAAAAAACTGCTGCTAGATTCTTGGAAAACCGTTTTCATCATAAGGGTGGTGAAATATGGGAACAGGTTGCCCAGGAGGTGTGTGGAATCTGCATACTTCAAGACACTCAAAGCTCACCTGGTCAAGGACCTGAGCAGCCTGCTTTGGCTGGACCTGCGTTGGATAGGGGTGTTTTCAAATGGCCTCCAGAGATCCCGCACAGTGTATATTGTCTTATGATCGTGAGCTCTTTTGTGCAAGATGCACTGCTTGAACGTGTTGTGTATTATATGTCAAGGAAGTCAGTGATTTCGATAAAGGTACTTCTCTGTGGAAGGGAAGGCAGCACAAATTAACTGTTTCATTGCACAGAATTCCTTTTTAGGTCACTTTTAGAGGTAAGTGGCATAAACCTCCAGCATGTTACACAGTATAAGTAGCCTCAGTAGAGAACATCTTGAGTATTTGCCTTGTGTTCTCCGTAAAAGAACAATACCCTTCTATGGCTAATCCAAGCTGCAGTTGATTGAGTTAGATTTCTGCTGCTGGGATAATTGGACACTGTTTCAGAAACGCCTGAGAATTTCTTGAGGCTGTAACACAAGTTGCCATACAAAGTTCCCAGTGTGCTGTCCTCTAAACACACAGTGCTCTGTGAAAAGAGTGCTCCAGCCATCCGGAATGATCAGAGTAACCCCGCATGTAAATGTGACCTTCTCCCTGCCTCAAAGAGCCGCTGTGTCTGGGGCCGACTGTCACTCACAGAAGCACTTTCTTTCACTTGATTGAGTCTTGAAAACAAGCAAAAAATTTGAAATTTCTCCTCCTTCTTCCCCATCAAAACCATTTTACTCCTTCTGGCCTTCCTTAAGATAATGTTCTGTGAACTGGCTTGTGAGAGAGGAGCTGCTGGTGTGGGCTGAAATGTAAAGTGGCATTTATGCAAGAGCTAGAAATGCAGAATGATCTAATTACGTGCAGATGTAACCTCCTTTTTTCTCCCTTTTTAAAATTATGCTAATTATTTTTGTTTTATAAGTTTTATGGTAAATAATTTGATCTTCTGTTGGTCTGCAACATATTCCTAGTAGCTAGCTAATAAAAATCTTAATTAAAAAGCATATGTGCATATAATTTCCAAACAGTTCTTAATATGAATCATTGACTCATAAAGAATGGTGGCTCGTAGTTAGTATTCTGGATACTCTGGTGCTTAATTCATTGGATTTTAAGTTTCTAGCTTGTGTGTTCATTTGTTATAGCATTTAAAAACCTCTTGGCTTACTCCTAATTTTCCTTAATGGAATCAAGTCATAGGGCTGTAAGCTGCATGACTTTCTTAATAGCATATTTAATATGATTCTGTTATCCCTGGCTAGTCAAATTGGCACATGTCCTTAAAATAAAATGAAGTGTAATTCATTATTGTATTCATTATTGAGACTTTTCCCAACTATTTCTGGAAGGAGTGTAAGTCCAAAGATTAGGAGAGAAACATTAATCAAGTTATTTCATTTTTGTTTTTGTTAATTCATCAGGGAATTAACACAGTAGGAGACCAAAACTGCAAATATTATAGCTGCTTAAAATGGATTTATTCAATAATGTTTTACTAACTCTAGTGGTAAATAGGTCATATTTCCTCTCTCTTTCCAGTGAATTTCCACTGCCTCCCATAAATGGCAAACAGCATCTTTTCAACATCTCAGTATTTTGTTCAGGATATAGATGGGTCTGTGTTGTATTCTGAATTATAATATGATTCTTGAAAATTTCTGTGGCACTCACACTACTAACACAGTTCATCAATAATGGAATTATTTTGAAAATCTGAAAAAAATGAGGAAGGAAAAAAGATAAAAGGTGTTGAACAAAACACAAGCCAGTAGCAGTATCTTTCAGGCTGCTAACTTATTTCTTAGATACCACTTAGTTTTGAATTTTGACCACAGAGTACAGGCTACTGTTTTCACAACAAGAAAAGTAAAAGTACTTCTGGAAGTGAAAAGTCAACAAATTATTTGTAGAAAGGAAATGCCTGAGCACCTTCTGGTTCACAGAAATTAACAGGGTCGTTCTGAAACCCATGTGATTTGCTGTACTTGGTGAATTTTTTCCTGTAGCCTGTTTAGGGGCTTTTGTTAGTGATATTGCAGAATTTGAATTAGTCCTTAAATGCTTATAGAAGACTGCATTGTGCATGTATAAATAAATTATTGTATAAGGTTGCTAAATTTTTTAGAGTGCAAATTTTACAAATAACCCATCACACTTTTGACCTGTTGCTTTGATCATGAAGAGGGAAAAGGTAAATGATAAATAAAAAAGTTACAGAGTATAATATGGAATCCATAGGAAACCCCAAACATCATATGTGATATTACGATACCAAATTGCCATGTCATTTGATGACAGATGATAAAAAAATTCCTTTTTTTTCTTTCTTTATAGAACAATAGATGGTAGTGTTTAATTTGCAGACGAAGTCTTGTGTATCAAGCATCTTTAGTCTCATCCTTCATTCTGTTTTAGACATGATACAGTGCTGTCATATGTGGTCAAGGATATTTGTTTGATAAGCACTCCCTATGCATATATATATTGTCTTCACAGGTTTTCCAAAATCTTAATTTCAAAACTGATTTCAGTCTTCTACCCTTCCAGGCTTCTTGGCTATCTAATAGCAATAAAACTTACAGATACCTCTGTTAGTAACATAGATATTCCTTCCAGACATTTGCAAGGGCTTCCTGTACATACCAGAAGCCTAACTAAAATACTTTCCTTATATTCTTAAATTTCATGTTGGATGATGAGGTAATGAGATGCTGCAGTGATCTTATTATTTCTTCCTTTGGTTAAGTGGTTAATTTTTCTAGATTCATAGAGTGAAATATAAATTAATATACTTTACTACTTTACTTTTTTAAGCATTTAGTTAATTTCAAAGTGAGAACTGTCCTACATTAGTATGACCTTTTGAGAGATCTCATAGCAGTAATATTGATCAGTGACACAAGTTTTAGAAATAATGCAGAGAGGCAGCCAGAATCTCAGCTGAAGTCTGTATAAATCTCATCTGTCTCTCAGTTGAAGTGATGCGGATGTTGCAATATTTATGCAAAATGGGAAAGAACTTGGCTGCTTTCATATCTCTAACTTTAGTGTGTGGGTGGGCCAGGACAGTGTAGAGTTTATAACATCTCTATGTATTAATAAATCCATTTTGTGTGTGAACCTCTGTAAACCTTTCGTTATCCATTAAAAATGTTGCTGTGCTATTGACATTGTGTCAGTAGCAAGAAATACTAGAGGAAGACCTAATACACTTATTTCCTGTAACATTCAAGCTACTGTAATTATGAGTCGTTTGCCTGGCTTCTTTGGTAATTAAGAGTTTTAATTACTTCTAGTTCCAGGGAATTAGTTAAGCTTTTCATTATGCATATTGCCTTCCATAATCATCCTGCAGTAAGCTTAGTGACATCATAGAAGTCAATTAGGTCTTTCAAGGCAGAGCAGTGAAGTACATTCCTTTGTATGGGTTAGATCAGAAAAGGTTTCAGAACAGCTTTGATAATGCTCTTCTGTGCAATGTTTAAGCTTACTCTTCAAAAAGCAAAGCCTGTCAGTTTCATTTACTGTCCTCAGAGTGCTTAAGGTCATGAACTGAGATATGGTTAAGAACAAAACCTATAGGCAGAACCATGCTCCCATTCTAAAAGCAATTGTACTAAGCTTTCCAGGATCAGCTGGTTACATACTTGTATAAGAGTGATACTGATCAACATTTGAAAATACTACATTGTTCAGACTGGAATGCAGCAACTGTATGAAGAATATGAACACAAAAGAGATTGGTGTGATTCCTTTGGCTCACTAAGAATTATTAATTAACATTTACTTTATTATATGCAAGGTAGAAAGCACCTCTTACTTTTCTGTTGACAGACTCCAAGTCATTGCTGACATGTTGAAAGGCAAGAATCAATATTTTAAAATAAGAAATCAAAGGAAAGGGTTAATTCCTTTTTCCTCTTCCACAGTCTCTGATAGATGGGTTTATCACTAAACCCATCTATCAGAGGGCAGACATTTAATACATTTGGCAAAAATGTTTTATTTGAACATAATGAAGTTTTTGCAACTTGCAACTTGTTTCTTAGAGCAAAGCCAGAACAGACAAAACGTTGTGCATCCCTTATTTTCTGTGGTAAAACAATTGTATGTTGGAGAACCAAAAAGATGCATTGTGCTCTTCTATGTTAATAGAATCATAGAATATTCTGAGTTGAAAGGGACCCACAAGAAGCATCGAAACCCAACTTCTGTCCCTGCACAAGACATCCCCAAGAATCACATAATGTCCCTGAGAGCACTGTCCAAATACTTCTTAATCTGACAGACTTGATGCTGTGACCAGTTCCTGAGGAGCCTGTTCCAGCGCACAACCACCCTCTGGGTGAAGAACTTTTTGTCCAATTTAAACCTCCCCTGACACAACTTCAGGCCATTCCCTCAGGTCCTGTCACTGGCCACCATACAGAAGATATCAGTGCCTGCACTTCCCCTTGTGAGGAAGCTGTAGACTGCTTGAGGTGTCCCCTCAGTCTCCTCTCCTTTGTGCTAAGGCAGAGTTACACTGCCTTATGATTACTGGATGTGGCGAGAATTGCCCTAACCATCCCAACACCTGTTTCCAATTACTGAAATTATTTGTGGCAGTGATTTTGGCATTAATAGTAACAGTGCTACTAAGAATGATAATAAATACAGTATGAATTACAGAAGTTTTAGAAACCATGTGTCAGTACCAAAAATTCTATGACCAAAAATTCAAACTGAACACTATGTAATGGCAGGAGGAGGTGCTTCATTATATAAACTCTGAAATGAACTCCAGAAATACTATCTTTTATTATATAAAATTCCAGAACATATCATTTTTATGTATTCATCTTATATACTTTTCAATATTCAGATGTTAAATTGCAAAATTCACATAAGTAATGTATGATTATTTTTAACAACTTTGCTTCCAAACTGCAATCTTGAATGATTGTGACTATTATAAGGCATGGAACTTCTACCTGACTAAACTGTTTCTTCTCTAAATGTGAACTTGCAGTATAATTGCTGATTTTCTTTCTCATCATTGTTCTGTAAGAATTAAGCAAACAGAGCATGACTTTGACAGCACTCTTCTGTTAACTGATTTCTCTCTGACTCTCCACTCATCCAAAGGCCTACTGTTGATCTAGGTAGTGGTCTTCCCCACCTTGTGTATGTAGGCATTGCCACACCTCTTAAGTGAAAACGCCGCTTTTGCCATTTTGCAGGTTGTAAATTTGGTATAGAAAAATTAAATTACTTTCTTATAAAGGTATTTAAGAACTTGCTTAACTATTTTAAGCTTGTGATTAAACCCATCTCTATAAAACAAAGCACTTACGAACATGTGGATACCCAATTTCTGGGATTTAAGTATTTCTGTTGATGGTTTTTTTGAATTGAAATTAATTAAAGGTTAATGACCATGGAGATGTTTGAATTCAGAAATTTGCCCTTATTCTAATTAGGAGTGTTTAAGTCAATAATGGAATTTAGTTTTCCTACTGACTTTCATTTGGAATCATTCTTTCTTAAAAAAAAAAAATGGAAGTTTGTAATGACATTATTCTTTATTTTTCCCCCTGACCTCCTTGTTTCTCAGTGTCTTGTGTTTGAAGATTCAGCACATGGAGTCAGAGGAGCCCTGGCAGCAGGAATGCAAGTGGTTATGATTCCAGATGAAAATTTAAATCCAGATCTTAAAAAGGAGGCAACACTGCTGCTGAATTCCATGAACGATTTCAAACCAGAACTGTTTGGTTTACCAGCATATGATTAATGCCTATGAACATTCACTTGACTCGAGACTGATTAAAAGTAAAATGAAATTTTATTTTGGTTTTATGATTGTTTTTCATGTTTTACTCTCGTCCTCAAAACTAGAGCACAAAAATCCTATTAACACCAAGTGTTCTACACAGTATCTTCGGAAAATTGTCTGGACTGTTTATAGTTTATCCTCTTTATAAATGCTAAACTAAAGCAGCATCTTTCTGTGAAGTGAATCCAGTCTTGTTCTCTGCACATCGTAATGCTTTCTGGGAATATTAAGAATGTATTTAGACAATTTATTGTAATTGCATTGGAAGCTTCTAGTTCTGTTTGCACTTGAATGACTTACTGTTTAGATTTTAACCAGAAATCTGTTCTGGATTGGCTTTTATCCCATTAAATTTTTTTATACAGTTATTGCTATCAATGTGTTTATGTATTTCCTCATCCTGCAATTGCCCATCTATTCCCTTTGTATTGTGTTGTCTTCCCCACCCCCCACCTCCCCACTCCCCTTGCCTCTTCATTGCAGAGATTTTATTGTATCTACTGTGGGTTTTATTATGTTTCCTTCTTGGAGATTGAATGAGATGACTTCCAGAGGCCCCTTAAAACCTTCCATTATTCTTTAATTCTGTTATTATCCTTTCTGACATGGTGCTAGCTGGCTAGGATCTATACAAGGTTGTATGATCTTAGAGTTTAACCAAAATGCTTTGCATCTTGTTCCTTTCATTTCCTTCTTTTTATTTTCCACGCTTCCTTTCATTCTTGTGAAGTAATGCTTCGTGTCTCTGTGCTTCAGGTCTATGGCTCTAGCTCCTTTGTACCCAAATAGCTTTCCTTACTTTTTCATTTTTACCTCCTCTTTTTTTTTTTTTGACAGTTTCTTTACAGAGGGTTTTGCTATCTATTTTTAAAATGCGGAAATTGCAGAATTGGCATCTTTAAGTACTAAAAATATATTTTCCTGGCTATCACAATTTCCATAAAATGTTCATGTTGTCAACTGTTCCTCTTCTGTCTCTTTCTGGCATCTTGTCATTACAAGAGCAAGGGTGACAATAGAAAATATTAGATATTTAGACAGGTTTTGGTGAAATCCACAACCACATGTATGACATCATGGAAGCAATGTCTTTTACTTTGTCTAAAGAAAGCTGTAGTATATAGGGCTTATGATAGTTTTATAAAATTAAATATTGTATGTAGCATTTAAAAACCTAAATTTTTAATGAGTATCCGTGAGGTATTCCAAAATCTTGGTAAAATATCAAATTCTATAAAAACAAGGAACGTGAAATACGTCAAATCACAGAATTTCAATCTTCCTTACAAAAATATTTTCTAGCCATTTCTGGTCTTTAACTATTTTAGATTTAACGACGTTTTTTTTTCAGGAACAAAAATTAATGAATTATAGATCCTTTAGTATTCATGGTGAGGTTCCTTAGATTTTATTCTTCCTGTATTTAAAAACCCTCAAGCTTTTATGTAGACAGTTATTATTTTCTTTTACTTTAGTCTGGGTTTATCTCAAAAAATTAAGGAACTTTTATTCCATATAGTCAGTCAAGTATGACCTAGCTGGTACCAGAATCTTTTTAGTACATATGCTGTAATGATTTGCAGTTAAATGCTTTTCATTGTAAGGATCTGGAAGCAATTTTTTTAAAAAGAGGGTGAATATTGATTCAGCGTAAGTATGCTGCATATTATGTTGTTTCTTTAGGCCTGTGGATATTGCAGTCATTAGTGTTTGTACAGTGAAAATAGCCTGTCCCATCCAACCTGAATTCCCTTTCTGGTCTTCCCAGACAAGATAACAGAAAAATTGCTGTATAACTCCTCCTTTAACTTAGGTTACATAATACAAAATGTTACTGTAGAGCAATAATTCTGAGCTTTCAAGTGCCTGTTGGGATCCCCTTCATTCATAATTACTGAAATCCAACAGGGAAGTTACTAGGTAGAACAAGCTCTAATTAGCTATAATTAATAACTTTTTCAAAGTTTCGCATATATTTAATTTAACTGGGGAGTTTTACAAAAAAAAATAAAGATGAAGTGTCTCATTCATACTTTGCTTTGAAGGAATTGTCATCAAAGTCTTGAATTTTCTTTTTAGATATGTAGAGACATTAATAAATATCTCACTGACAAAATCAGAATTACTTCATCATGACCACCATGGTGAGATGAGCATATCTTGCAATTTGAATTTAATAGCCTTATCTTTTACTGAAAATTAATAGACAGAAAAATATTGCTCCTTAACTCAACATCAAATCCTATCCCATACGATTATTCTTCCATTCATTTAGTATCCCACCTGACTGTTGTCAGTGAGATTAAGGCCCCGAACTGAAATCTGAGAACCTGAGGCATATGCTATTACCTTCCCATCCTTTTAGTAAAATTCCCTTCCATGTACTTTTCAGTGGTGGTTTGCCAGCTCCCTAGTCCTGCACTGAACCATTTAATTGTTATTAAAGTAATTTTCAGTGTTGCGGTTAGCCTTCTGTCAACTGAATGAGAAATCAAAACAGCACAGAAAATTAAATTTTTCTTCTACAGTAACCTTAAAAATCCTGCCACCTCCATCATATGCAAGGTGGATATTGAGTCAGCAGTAGGTGACTGTAGCCTGCCTGATTAACCATATACCAAATATCAGCATATGTTTGTATATATTACTTTGCCCACTTTTTGGTTGGATTTGTGGCTCTGTAGCTCAATCATCTCAATAACATCTGTTCAGAAAAGAAAAAAAAAAAACAAAAAAGGATTAAAAACTTGGATTCCCTCCCTTCCTTCCATCTGCTGCTTTCCAGTTGAATTCCTGTTCTGACTGAACTGAAAAAAAATTCATACCAGATCCTGGCTACAGATCATGAGAACATGTGAGCAATCAGGACATTTGAATGCTCCATCTGTGTTTGTATGAAGAGGACTGTTAAAAACTAATCCAAAAAGTCTATCCACTAACTCAGCAAGCAGATTCAATCCCAATAAATACCTAACACATGGTTAATTCATTTTTATTAAGCGAAGAATAAACACCAGTTTAATTTTAAGGACACATTTAATTTTATTTGGCTTAATATGGAATATGTGCTTCAGGCATATCCTGAGAAGAATTCCAGCCTGCACAAAATAAAGGCAAAAATTCATGACCAAGTTTTTACCATTGGAAAATAGGATAAGTGCAGCAAAATAGGTCTAAATTCAGTCATGAAAATAAATTAAAAAAAAAATTGGTAATGTATGGACTATTGTACTGGAACTTAAACTCCTTTCTACCTTGCAAGTGAGTTAGGATTTACATTTTACTGGAACTTCAACAGGATTAATCTTGGTAAAATTTCCAGGTTGCAAAGATATATATAAATGGGTGTTTCATTGAATATATTCAGGTAAAAATTCTTTGCCTTGGAAGAGGATTAATTTCAAAATGTAGCCTGACTTATGTGAAGCTTGGCATTTGCCTTCTACAAATAAAGATCAGAAAAACCTGAGATATTCATTCCTCATTTGGATTAGATGTCTTTCTAAACACTGCTATACTTAAACCAAAGAAACCTCTGCCCAGAATCAAGCTCATGTTGCATATATTTCAAAAAGCAGAAGCCAAACTAGAAAAAAAAAAGCAAGAAAATTCATGGTAAGAAAAAATGAAATTATTTTCTACTGCATTAAAATTCATGTGTATCTTTAACAATCAGAGAATGATGCTTGAAATATACTGCTTTCTTGGTAGATCTAGGCACTGGTTATCCATACAGAAATCCACCTTTTTTTTTTTATTCTAAATAAATTTAGACAGCAAAACCACTAACTAGGCACTAAATTCCACAATTCCATGGACCATATGAAAAATTTGTTTCTATTTTTTTAATATTAATGTCAAAAAAATAACAATATAGCAACCTCTTTTTTTTTCCAATTAATGTTTCCCTCCATTTGTTTCTAATTTAATCACTCTATATCTTCACTGAACTTACTGTGTTTTGTCATTGAGAAGGTAGAACTGTTTTTTTGTCAAATTAATGGAAATAGATTGAAATAGTGGGGTAGAGGAAAAGAAGCTCTCTCTGAACACTTCTCTGTCCCAAGGGATACATGACTGTCATCAACACTTTATCTTAACCTTCCCTTTGGCTGACACTTTTGAATTGTGGGTTTAATCACCTTATTAAAGTGAAGAACAAAAGAAGGATGAGAACTCAAACTAAAGCCTCTTCCAGAACTTCCAAAAGCCAAGGAAGCTACCTCTGACATCAGGGCTCACGAAATGTGCCAGTGGCTGTGTCCACACAGGCTGATAGCTCAGTGTAACAATTCTATTAGAGGGCAGGGGGTAGCATGAGAAAAGCTGTTGGTCTCTGCTGCTCTGCAGCCCTTTGATTTATGAGCTCTAAGCCATCATACTCAAAATGTTAGGCTTTGACTCACATGATTAAAATAAGCCTCAATAGAGAAACTATTTCGGCTCTCACCCCTCTCTTCCTGGCTCTTTCCCCAGAATATGTGCAATATGAAACTGGAACATGGAATGAAACAGTAACAGGACCATTGTCTATATCCAAGGTTCCTTTGTTTCAAAAAGAATGCATTATTTAATGGGGAAAAACAGAATGGTAGAAGAGCTGGAGGCAAGGAAGTAACCTGTCATTTAAACCATCTAAGACCAATCCAATGAAGTGAAGGAAAAGGAAACAGTCAAGTCTTCCACTTGTTCTTAGCAAAAATGTAAAAGCAGTAGTTATGAAGGGAAAATTTTTTGTATAAACAGAAGCAAAACCCAACTCAAAAATATATTCAAAGACACTGTGTCATGAGACACTGAGATTTCTAGAGATCAGATTCAACCCCTATGGTAACTAGAGCAATTTCCCCAAAGAAGTGGTTATTGGAAATGGACTTTTGACTATCCAAGATGCCATGGTTACTTTAAGAAAATGCATCATGGTGATCTTACCGACTACTCATTTCAATAAGAGCAATAAGGCTATAGCCAGCAACTCTTCTTCATTTAAAGAACTTTGGAAGCTGGAGAACCAAAGTTAATTAAATTCCTATAAATTTGACAAAGCAGTTTCCACCGCAGAATGTCTTGCTAGCAATGTCCATCTGAATGTCTTGCTAGCAATTTAATTGCTTATTACTACCTATACCTAGAGTGTGGTCAATGTGTCTAATAGTAACAGTATCCAATCCAAATCACTGTATGGCTACAAGTAAAACTGCTAACTTAAAAACAAATGTGATAAAATAAAAAAGATAGGAACTTTAGACATTCTTTGTCCAGATAACTGCACTACTATCTGTGAAAATTAAGGGTTTAGTAGAGGATCACACAGATTTACAACTGAGAAAAACACACGTGTCACCAGCTCCTACAAAGATGATGCAGCTTGTTTGGAGAAGAACGTAAATATAATTCTACAAAATAGTTTTATTCCTAATGACTGTTGCCAAAGCAGGTTATAAACATGTAGGGGCAAGAGGAAGACACACACAGATGAATTATACTGAGCCTCCTCTGGTTCTCCCAGAGGAGGTGTCCAAAACCAAGAAAAGGATAGGAGTTTTTCTAGTGGCTAACCAAAGCAATGCTATGCTTTGGTTAAAAAACAAATGCAGAAATGCATAAAATGCAGAAGGGCAGGGGATTTATCTCTGTTCTCACAGTTTTCTCTGCTGTGCAAAAACATTGGAGGTAAACAAAAATATGTAGTTAGGCTTAACTTGCAGAAAATCCTGTGTATACTTTGCCAGAAACACAGAGAAGTGTCTCTCTGACGTACCAGTACAACTGCTGTTCTCAATAGTTGTTTCAGCTGCAGCTTCTCATGCTCCAGTTAATCAGCTGAAACATGGTCAAGCACTGGACCATGGTAGTTGACCTGAAGAAAGAGAAGGTAAGTGCTACACTGGGGAATGTTTTTTCTTTTCAAAAAATGCTGAAAGACATTCAGTAGTGTTGTACCTTGTGAAATGTCTTTTTGATATAGCCGAATGTAATTTCAGCAAACAATAGTTTCGTCACACATTTCACATATTTGCCTGTTGAAAAATATCCACAGAGACATGGATATCATAAGCTGCTTTTAAGTAGGGACAGCACAGTTTTCATTACAATGCAAAAAAAAGGAGAGGAACAGAATACATAAGATGAGAGAAACGAAGTGTTAATTTTTGCTAAACTAGCATCTTGATTTAAAAATTGTGAAGACTATGCAGAATTTAATGAATTGTTTTATTACTGTGTCCTCATTCTTGGATATGATCCAGAAGTGCTATATTTTACCAGCAAAATTGGAAAGCTGATTAAGTCAAAATGGATTTCCAGGAGGCCTATGACTGTAGCCTTGTAAACTGATCCATAATAGCCCTCAACATCATTCTTATTGATGGCTGCATCTGAAACATTACAAAACCCATGGCATTCACTTTCTTCAAACCAAACATATTAGGTAACTGATTTCCTGGTTTTCAATGCAATATGAGACAGTAAAATGTGGAGTTTTTTTCCCCTCTCTAAAGCAAATCTTACTCTAAGGAGATTTATTAATCATGTAATTTCATCCTGTCATATTTCCTTAGCCTATGTTATGTAACTGGTTAGTAGTGATTTTATCAGTGTTACAGAGCACATATGTAACTGAAATAAGTGTTTGGAAATTAATTTATTTGTCTGGAGTGTCCTAAACACATTCCATGGCTATCTTATCAAATTACTGTTATTTTTTGTTGTGGGTATGGTTGAAGGAACTTGGTTTGTGAAATTGTCTATAGGGCATAGGTCCTTTCAGCTCTGATTTTCTAGTGAAGACTCAACTCTCTTAGGAACAGCTTGTAAACCTCTTCTGGTACGAAGGACTTTTTGACGTCTACGTGAAAGGAGCTGGTGCAGCTGTCATCTGTGCTCTTCTTAAAGCTGATTCTATATCTGATAAAAAATTATTCCTCCTTATAAACTCAGAAGAGAGTACTGTATTCTTAGTGAAGTTCACACCTGTGTGAAGTGTTCCTGAAGGGAAGTGAACAGCCAAATCAAGGAGGGAGGCAGGCAGTGAAGGAAGAGGAGGGGAGGGGAGGGGAGGGCAGGGGAGGGAAGGGGGAAAGATTATAATGCCACCCTACCCAGAGTTGACACCAAGCCTTCTCAGTTAAAGGAATTATCAGTTTGGACATGGAACACATTTCTGATTACAAGAATTTGTTTAGGTCTTCTCCTTCCAAGCTGAGACTTCATGGGGTTTAAAAGTACTGGATATTTCTCAATGGCATTTACTTATATTGCTAACCTTTCCCAGAAACTGGAAGTATCACAATAAATTCTGTTTTAAAGAGAGATGCTTAAAGGACTAAACACTTGGTATAGCACCCCATAGAGAGGTTTGCATTTCCTTTTCCAGTGATACTGAACCAGGTATAGGCTGCATAGTCTCATATATTTAGCAAATAACAGGACCTAACATGAAGCAACCTTGCTTGCAGAGCAAGCTGACTGCATTAACATTTACCTTACTTATGGTCTGAGAATCACATCTACCTCTACATCTGATCTTCTGTGGTAGTATCAGTACATGATCTAAGTGTTCTGTAGATAATCCAGATTTCTCTTATACCAGATTCTAACTGATATAATGATCAGACCAAAAATTGCACATTTAGAAAAGTGTATCTGTGAATTCAGATATTAAGTATCTGAAATGTGTTCTCACAAAGCTGACTGAGACCATCCGTGGGAAGCTCTCATAGTTATTTTTTCTAGTCTGCCTATTATTTTTATTCAATACCCTGTGTCCTTAGTTCAATAATTTACAAACCTTTCTCCTTACACCTTTCCTTCCCTTAAGCCATCTAAAATTGCTGCCTCAGTACTGGCTTTGTTGGTTGCTATTAAGATGTCTTTTTCACAAGAGTATTAGAAGGCTTGTTTGGTTTAGTGGGTTTGTGGGGTTTTGGTTTTGGGGGGATTTTTTTGTTGCTTGGTTGGTTGGTTGATTTTTGGTGGGTTTTTTTTATAAACATTATGTAACTGCAGGACAAAATAGTCACTTCAGATGCATGCCAGTAAAATGTATTTTCTCAGACATGCTATTTCTAAGACCCTGATAGGAACAAATAACCATTAGAGACTAGAAAAACTTCTGAATCCAGGAGGTTTGTGTTTTGTTGGAGTAATTCCAATACTTCTTTGCACTGAATCTATTCTGTAGCTAAAAATCCAGTCCACTTTGTGCCATGAGGGTAGGCAAACTTCATCAGCAATTAATTGATGTACAGTAATATGAATTTTTCATCCAATTCTGTAGAATATTTTTCAAAATACTTCAGCCTATAAAAGTTTATGACAAATCATGATAGCATCTTCCTGCCTGGTTTAGTGGTAGTGATAAGACACACATTTCTTTTTTGACTGTGATGGCTACCATGAAAGAAAAATATCTCTCAGGAGAGGTACAGGTAATTGCAGCTCATAAAATCCTCTGTTAAATGGGTTATATATCACACAAGTATACACAGGCAATTTTCTTTAAGCCCATCTCCCTCTCTCCCCTGTTATGTTCTTCCCCTGCCCTTGCCACCTATAAACATTTGGGTTTAACATGTGCTAGAAGTTAAATGCAAGGAGTAAAGTATATTTAAATTCCTACAGTAGATAAATATACTTGACATGATTGGTCACTGTGGTTCATATGAAGGTAAAACGTCATCAACACATATGTGACTCTTAATACTGGTGATTAAATGCCACCTTCCCTGCTGTGTTTTATATCTGAGGTGTCATTCTTGGTATGGTATTTTTCAGTCTTGTTAGATTTACATAAAAAGAAATAAATATAAAAAATAGTATTTTCAAATGTATGGCTATTCATCTGAATGAATGTGTCACCTGCCTTGATAATCAAAGCAAATTTTAAATGTTCTTGCCAAATTATTATTATTTTTAATAGTTGAGGTTTGTACCTCAGTTATTAAAAAGTAAAAAATAAAAGTAGAAAAGCAGAAAAAGTAAAAAGTAAAAAAAGTAAAAATGTATTGTTCTTGTCAGTTTCACTCAGTAACTCATCTCTTTGTAATAGAATGTCCAAAAAAATGTCCAATAAAATTTTAGACAATCCGTTGAAAACTAAAGGCTTCAAGAATTCCAAGTAACCATGGTTGTTTTCACTTATGAATTAGACAGAAACTTTGTCTTTGATAACAGACTCTCACCTAAAAGATAACCAGGGAAAGCACAAACCGTTTCAAATGTGAAGAGGGAAAATGTGCATTCTTCTAATTAAATGAAAAACAATCTGAGGCTTATTTGTCAAAAGATAAAATTTATCACTTCATCAAGAGTTTTTTATGGATAAACACCACCTAGATCTTTGTTTTGCGGTGAAGCTTATCCTCAGATCGCTCAGTCTACAACCCAGCATGCTGGCACAGTTATCGCTAGTGATCTGAATAAAAATCTGTTTTAATGTTGAAGATTAAAGCTAATACACTGGGACTCCTGAAACACAAAACCAACTCATTTCATGGGCCATAATTGCCCTGTGCAGTCAGGGCAAATAACTAGACTGTTGTGTGCTAGAAGAGCTTCTATGTCATAAAGTTACTGTCATTAAGCATGCTATCACAAGAGAAAGACAGGTATCAACAACTATGAGCAAAATGTGCAAAAGATCAGTGATTGTGTGATTGCTACAGAGTGGCCAGATGGCATTTCAGATCTCGCTGAATCCCCTTTGGTATTAGTAGCCGCCTTCAGTGCCCAGAGCTCCTTGCACCACAAAAGTAGAACTATCTGTGTATTCAAAATGCTTGGTGTAAGAATCATCACCATTACAAAGTCTTAACCCCTTTCTAAAGTCTAAAGCATAGCTGCAAAGTCTTTGATTACAGTTCACTAATGATAGCACAATACTTCCCTGCTCTTACACTTGCAGGGCTTTTTTTGGAAATGCATGTAAACTAGTTGAGTTATTCAACTCCATTAGCTGTCTGATTGCACAGCTGATTACAGATATAAACAATCAGCAGATGTGATCTTTGCAGATGGAATGGATCATAAAATACAAACAAAAATATAATTCTGCATCACAAAAGTTAAAAACTTATCAGCCAGAATGTAAACAGACATTTGAAATATTGAAAAAATATTAGTGATGCATTTTGATTTTTAATAGAAAGATTACTTTAATGTTATTATATAATATTTTAAGTAAAGAGTTTAGAGCAGTTTTTTTGTAAAACCACTGGTGTCAGGAATAATGCAACTATTACTGGACTACTTAATGACCATCGAAAGGAGGATGTCAGATTTACATACATGCTGTATTTTGACCATTTCATTTTTTAATTATAGCTGTAAATTTTACAAAGGCAAACTTTTGATTAAGGTTAAAAACTAATATAAAATAAAGTAAAACCTGTAATAGCAAACAAAAAAATGGATCCTAAATCTAGAATGCACATAAATCCCTAGCTGCCCATTTTCTCTACAAAGAGAGAAGACAGCTTTTATCCCTTTTTTTCTTTATCCCTTTCTCTTTTATCCCTTCAAATATGGAATGTAATCACCCAGGATTACTATGTGTACTTCCTCTGATCAACACAATAAAAAGTTAGCATCTCAGAATAATAAAAAAATATTACAGACTGAGAAAAAAAATGTTTTTCCTACGTAAAGCCAGGGTAACTGGAAGCAATGTTTTTGAGCTGTTTTTTGCACTGTGAATAGGATCAATGCATATATCAGGTCTAGGCTGGATGGAGAAGGGTTAAGACATCCATCAAGTGGATTTTCTTTGGATTGTTGATTCATCTGCTTTTTTCATTTTTGTTCCAGTGTAAATGTGACCAATCATGATGTAAAAGTAAAGAAATAGAAAAGGGAGCTGGATGTAATTACAACCCTTCAGCTGCTTAGTGAAATTAATGTTTCTGTGTCTTTCCCTGCTATGTGTTGGCTGTGAGGTAATATGACTGCAGCATCAGGAGACCTCCTGGGAGTTCTCTCATCCATGCCCATCATGGCAAAACTGTTTCAACACATGGTCCTAAGTCATGGACCCAAATCTTCCAGAGAAGCAAATAGACAAAGAAAATATGTGGTTAATTTTCTGTTTGGGGCATGGCTTCTCTGTGTTTGAACATGGATAAAATAAAATATAATTAATTCACAATGATTATCATTGGACAAAGTAAAATATTTCCTTCAGTATTTCTCTTCTCTTTTGGGAAACATCCAGATAACATAGTCCCTTCATAGCTGATGATAAAAAAAAATTTCCATTACAAAAGTTACTCTGAATGATGTTAAACTCTTTCTCCCTCTCACTTGGATGTACCATCAGCATGCCTATATAATTTGCATCAAAGAATTATAACAGAAGTGTCAAAAGAGTTCTCTACACTGTTGAGGTTGATTTTCAAAAGTATTGAAACATGGAGGACATTCAGGAACATCTGGAACAAAAATGATTGTTATGCCAATATTTAAAAAAGACTAAATAGAATAACCCATTTAGTTGTAAGCTTGTCATAATAGTATGTCTTAGAAAAAAAAAAGTAATACCTAATATAGGACTCAGTTTATAAAGAATTGAAGGAGAGTAATTTAATTAATGCAAATCAAGACAGATTTCTGGAAAATAGATCTTGTTAAAGTAACTTGAGGTCTTTTTAGACATATACAAATTTGACTTGCAAATATGGTGTTGCTGTAATATTCTTGGTTTCCATTCTGACCCAATATGGCACCGTATCTTGACAAATACTGTGAAATAATAAACAAAGAAAATCTTCATGTGATACATAAAATCTGTTAAAATTACCTAAATAATAGCTCAGTGTTATTATAAGCAGGACTCATTGTTAAGTGACTATGGAGGTTGAGTCACAGGAGTCAGTTTTTGGCGCTAAGCTATTTAATGAGGTTATGAAGGTCTTGGGGGAAAAATAATTTCTGATACAATCTTTAAATTATGCACAAATTACAGAAGGGGGAACAAACAGGTGAAAGCGTAACTGGATATTGGTCAAGAAAAATCTTCACAGGTTACTGACTGTGCCTCTCAGCAAAGTGTTTAATACAGTATGAAAAACTGCACATCCACAGGATGAAGAACTCTTTCCTGGTAAGCCAAAACTCTGAAAACACTTGGGATCACACTGGGTGGGTCCTCAGGAAATGAATCTCTGGTGCCAAAGCAGACTTATCAGTTAGGAGTTGCCAAGTCTTGCAGAGGGCAGCTCCATGTCCCCAGTTCCAACCAGCAGTGAGGCTGAGCATGCCCCCGGTGCACACATATACACCACGTACATTGTTCATTACATTTCCAGCTGCACAGGTAGCACACACAGGCACACAGAGCACTCACACAAACACAGGCAGTGCCAAGGGACTCATCGTGTCACTCTCTGCCTAAGCAGGATGGAGGTTGGCTACTGAGAATATATAAATACATGTGGGCATTGTAGATCCCTCCAGCAGCTGGGCTTAGACAGCCAGGTTGCGCACAAGAGTTTTTATCTCACAACTGAACAATGACCTCATTCTGGGACATAGCAACATGTTAATTTTTGAGTCAGAACTAGGAACAACACCATCATTGCAATCTACATCTTCCTCACAAAGGAAAAAGAATGGGCAGACACCAATTTGTTCTCCCTGGTGATCAGTGACGGAACACAAGGAAAGGCCTGAAGTTGTGTCAGGGAAGGTTTAGGTTGGATGTTAGGAAAGTGTTCTTCACCCAGAGGTGGTTGGGCACTGGAACAGGCCCCCCCAGGTAAGTGGTCACAGAACCAAACCCGATAGAGTTCAAGAAGATCTGGATGATGCTCTCAGGCATATGGGCCAGGAGTTGGACTTCGATGATCCTTGTGGGTCCCTTCCAATTCAGGATGTTCTTTGATATGATGATCTACACCTGTGTATGCCCCCATTTCCAGTAGTGGCATTCTTGGTCCCCAGGATGGAAGGCACTTGCCTTGCTAGCTCCCACAATGTCCAGAAGGGCACCCATTCTTTAGGGGCTCCCTTGTGCACCTCTGCCTTGCATGAGGGCTGATCTTGTACACCCATCCAGAGGGATGTCAAGCAGAAGCAGAGGGTAGCCTCTAGGTTTGGTTTTGGTGCCACCACTCTGCTAAAGAAAATTTTGAGAAGCTCTTCATTTAAACACAGTTTTTATAATGTAGAAGGCTTAAATTTGAAGCTAGATAAATTAAAATGAGAAAGTGCGCATGTTTGGAAGGGAATGCTGTTGCTAAAATCACTTTTTGATAGATGTAGTGAATTCCTTATTTCTCAATAAGTTGAAAATTAGAAAATTGTTTTGGTTTAGGTTGGGGTTTAGGGGTTTTTTGCTTGTTTGTATCAGGAGTGGGTTTTGGTTTTGTTGTTATTTTTAATTTATGCTTAATTCACACAAGAGCTAATTCAGGGAAATATTTCATTGTCTGTCAAGAAGTAGGTCAGAACTGAAGATCATAGTAATTTTGCATTGCCTTATACTTTGTGAAAATAGGCTTTAGGAGCTGTTAGATCCTTTCTGAAAAATGTTCCAAATATTTCATCCCATTGAAACTTTGATTTGAAACATCCTTTTACATCATGTCCATATCAGTGAAGGGTGTTTTTACTAACCAAAACAGCTAGACTTAACCCTTCATGCATTTTTAGTACTATATGTATAAATCTCAAAAACAATTCAGCAACTTTTAGGAAGTATAAGATAGCTATTGAGACAACCATAATTCTTTATGGATTGTAGAGACATATGACTGTATTGTGAAATTTTTCCTATGAAATACAACCACACTTTTCCAAATTTGATTTGGCTTTAACTCTCCTAAGGTAGAAAGGTATAATACATAAAACATATTATCTCAGTGTCTTTTGACACTTGACAGTGACTTTTCAGTTTGGAGTTTTGTGGGGTTTCTTTGTATAAATAGGAATTTCAGAAACACCCTGCTCACACAAATGCTGCAAAGAGTGGTGACAATATAACCATCAACTTTGATTCCCCAGAGAAAAACAAACCATCATGTTTTCAGTTAAGAGATAGAAAAAACAATGTAAATTAAAGGGTCATCTCCGTAGCGATCTCATGCTAGCACTGGCATAAAAGCACTATGAAAATATTAATTCTCTTGCTACTGTTCTTAATAGGATACTAAAAAAAACTGAAAAGCGTGATCAGGGGGAGGGAAGACAAGGACTACAGGGATAATTTTCTTATTTTACTTAAAAGCAAAAACCTCCCAAACCACTTCTTTATTTATAGTACACAGATATAAATAAAAAGTACTTTAGATGGTCATATCGTAGTTGATGAGAAGAGGAAAATATTTTGTCTAGCTCATCCGTAATGATATTTAAAAGTTTGGTGAATGTGGACTCCTGTTTCTCAACATTATCAAAATCACAGTATTGTGTTCAAATTAATCAGATTAATATAACATTTTTTAAATTAGTTCATAATTCAACATAAGATATACTATGTATGTTTGGGGGGGGAAAAAGAGAGTTTATGACCTTTGAAAGCAGAGGCAGACAACAACAGACAACAGAAATACTGTGACGATATGCAGGGAGAAAATTAGAAGGGCAAAAGCCCCACTAGAACTTATTCTGACTATTGGCATAAAAGACAATAAAAATGTTTCTGCAAAGACATCAAAAAAAAAAGGAGAGCTAAGTAGAATCATCATCCCTTATTAGAAGCAGAGGGAAACATAGTGGCAAAGGATGAGGAAAAGGCTGAGGTAATTATTGCCATCTTTGCCTCAATCTTTAATACTAAGACCAATTGTTTTTCAGGTACTCAGTCCCCTGAGCTGGAAGACATGGGTGGACACCAGAATGAAGCTCCCATAGTCCAAGAGGAAAGGGTCAGTGACCTCTTACACCACTTAGACATACACAAGTTTATGGGGTGGATGGGATCCACCCAAGGTACTGAGCTGTTTTAAGCGCCCAGTGAGCCACTTTCCATTATTTAACAGGAATCCTGGTTGACTGGGGAGGTCTCCATTTACTGCAGGTTAGCAAATGTGACACCAATCTACAAAGAGGGTCAGAAAGAGGATCCCAGGAGCTAAAGGATGGTCAGCCTGACTTCAGTTCTAGGTAAGGTCATGAAGGAGATCATCTTGAGTGCCATCACATGGCACCTACAGGAAAACTGGGGGATCAGGTCCAGTCAGCATGAGTTCATGAAATGTAAGTCCTGCCTGATCAGCCTGATGTCATTCTATGGCAGGGTGACCTTCTTAGTAGATTACAGAATGTACCAAGTTGGAAGGGACCCTCAAGGATCATTAACTCCTAGCCCTGCACAGGATCTTGGAGATCGAAGATGTGCCTGAGAGTGTCATCTAAATGCTTCTTGAACTCTGCCAGGCTTGGTGCTGTGACCACTTCCCTGGGAAGCCTGTTCCCGTGCCCAACCACCTTCTAGGTGAAGAATCTTTTTCTAATATCCAACCTAAACCTCCACTAACAACTTCAGGCCATTTCCTTGGGTTCTGTCACAGGTCACCACAGAGATGAGATCAGTGCCTGCCCCTCCTCTTCCCCTCATGCAGAAGTTGTAACCGCAATGAGGTCCCCCCTCAGTCTCCTCTTCTCCAGGCTGAACACACCAAGTGCCCTCAGCCACTCCTCACACGGCTTCCCCTCAAGGCCCTTCACCATCTTCGTTGCCCTCCTTTGGACACTTGGTGCCCAAAACTGTACATAGTATTTGAGGTGAGGCCATACCAGTGCATGAAGAAAAGGCTGTGGATGTTGTCTACCTAGGTTTTAGTAAAGAATTCCAGACTGTTTCCCGCATCATTCTCCTGGAGAAGCTGGCAGCCTGTGGCTTGCACAGGCATACTCTTTGCTGGGTAAAAAACTGGCAGGATGGCCAGGCCCAGAGAGTGATGGCAAATGGAACTAAACCCAGTTTGTTGCTGATCACACATTGATGTTGCCCAGGGCTCAGTGCTGGGGCCAGTACTGTTTAATGTCATCATCAATGACCTGGACAAGGGCATCAAGTAAACCCTTAGTCAGTTTGCAGATGACACCAAGCTGGGCAGGATGTTGATCTGCTGGAGGGTAGGAAGGCTCTATAGAGGGATCTGGACATGCTGCCTTGATGGACTGAGAACAATTGTATGAAGTTCAACAAGACCAAATGCCAGGTCCTGCCCTTGAGTCACAACAACCACATGCAATGCTGTGGAAGAGCGTCTGGAAATTTGCTGGGTTGACAGCCAGCTGAACATGTGCCAGCAGTGTGCCCAGGTGGCCAAGAAGTCCAGTGGCATCCTGGCCTGTGTCAGGAACAACATAGTCAGCAGGACAAGGGCAACGATAGTCCCTATGTACTCAGCACTGGTGAGGCCGCATCTCAAATCCTGAGTTAGATTTGGGCCTCTTGCTACAAGAAAGACTTTGAGGCTCTGAAGTGTGTCCAGAGAAAGGCAACAGAGTTGGGGAAGGGTCTGGAGCACAAGTCTTATGAGGACCAGCTGAGGGATCTGGAGGTGTTTAGCCTGGAGAAAAGAAGACTCAGGGGAGATCTTATCGCTCTCTACAACTACCTGAAAGGAGGTCTTATCGAGGTGAGTGTCAGTCTCTTCTCCCAGGTAATGAGCAATAGGACAAGAGGAAAGAGTTCTAAGTTGCACCAAGGGAGATCTAGATTGTATACTTAGAAAAACTCTTCACTGAAAGGGCTGTCAAGCACCAAAATACACTGCCTACAGTAATGGTGAAGTCACCATCCCTGGAGATATTTCAAAGACATACATACGGCACTTAGGGATATGATTTGGTGGTGGACTTGGCAGTGTTGGTTAACTCAACAGTCTTAAGGGTCTTATCCCATCTAAGAGATTCTATGTATATACGCATGCATTATATATGTTTTCATAATATGCCTATTTTTGCATAATTGTGGAGGTTTTTTTTGTTTTGTCAAGCAAGGAAGAAAAAAACCCCAATTATTTGGCATTTCAAGTAAACATTTACTTCCAGCTGGTTTTGAATACTAAAGACATTGACTTAGAAGAATGGAATAAATGTAGAGGGCAAAACAGATTGTCTAGCTGAATAGCTGTAGACTGCTAGACCAAAATGACCTTTTGATATAAAAGATGCCTCCCTCCGCACTTCCCCCAGATCCGAAAGATTTTAAGAGAATAACCTCTACTAACCTCTTTGTACTTCAGTGACATTTCTCTTTTATTCCATCATGAATATATTATGTCCTTGAGTACGTACCTGCGTCATGTATTTTAATCTAATAGTGTAGCACAGATTTCCATAGAAAATGTCATTCTCCTCCAAAGGGCTGTGGACTCAAAAACACTTGGCTTAGGGATTTTTCTCCTCATTTTGATGAAATAGAAAGTACTCCTTCTGCCCTCACAGTTGAAACATAAAGTGTAACCTTCTCTAATGGATCTTTTAAAATCTACAGTTTTTCAGATACTTGAATTTGCAGTTTGAATATTCATAAATCCAAAACAGTTACCGGATCTTCATTGTTGGAAGCTCCCTAAGGTAAGATCTGAGGTCTGAAGCTGTGTGTTGGGGATCATGTAAGTTAATCTGCAGAGGCATGAGGACCCAGAACCTTTGCTCTGTAGGAACTTTATCAGCTCACTGCTCTGCCTTTATTTCATTTGTGTGCTGTAAAAGAAAAAGACTATTGTCATATGTCTTTCTTGAGAGGTTTTTAATACTCGTAATCACAGGGTTTGTTTGCCAGCAAATCTGCCTCTTGTTTGTTATTCTCTTTACCTACAGACATTATTTTGCTTATACGCTTAGAGCATTCTAGTGACAACACCACTAGGTTCACCCTTGCTTCTTAAGGATACCTCTGATTTACCTAAATCTTCAGCTAAGTCTCTACTAGTTAGACAGTGCTCCAGTGACTTAATTATATTAGCTCCTGATATCATGTTTTCTAAATAAATACACTCTTGTTCATTTTTTAAAAGCAAAGGGAAAAAAAGGCCAGTGTTATTATTGAATTATGTCACTGAAATTATACAGATCCACAATCAAATATAATTTTAAATATATGAGCCTGAGCTGATAATGTCAAGCCCATAAAGCATTTAATTCTTCAGTGTTTCCTTAAAAAAGAGACTATATGGCCAAACTTGGTTGAAGACATAGACAATGGAAGATGAAAAAAACCCAAACAACCCTCTGTGAAACCCTTTTAATAATGTAAAAAAGATAAATCAGGGTTTGATGTTTTCGTAGGATAAAAATTTACTTTTAGAATTTATAGCAAAAGACTAGCTAAGGCATGAAAACTTTAAAAAGTAACTTGAGTGCAAAGCTAAAATAAATTAGTTTTTCAATATGCTCAACTTTAAGGAAGTAAAAAAAATAAAAATCTACAAGACATTATAATAGTATGTTGCTGCTGGAAAAGATCTGGAAAAATGTATTCTTCAATTCATAAAAGGGATGCCTTTTGTTGATAGTTCTTGCTGGCAGAATGTCTCGTTAGAGAAACAGATGGGTTTATGTGCTTTTCGCAGAATCACAGAATCATAGAATATGCCGCATTGGAAGGGACACACAAGGAGCATCGAGTCCAGAGAGTTTTGCATACATACTACCTACTTTTAGTGATAGTTTGTAGTTTTCATGGTTCTTTTTTCTTTCACCACATGTCTGGAGCTAAAGTCAGGCATTGGACCAATGTGCAGGCCCATAGATTTGCCCATAACACTTTGCATCCTTAACTTCGTCCATTTTATGCATTTGTGAAGGCAGTAGTTAATGAATCAGTTTGAAAATACGAGAATCCTTCTCAATACATAGTTAATTCTTTTTTGACCTGAAAGTTAATGTTACTCATTCCCTTAATCTCATGCCTGCTAAAGGCTTTCTACCTGTAAGTTTCCAGGCACTACTTAGGGATTTTTGTTGGATGAGGAGGTATGGTTTGCTCTGAGTTTAGATCATGTCATTCCTAAGGGAGGTGTCTATAAGCTAAGCTTTTGGAAGCATCATTATTCTGTAAAGACAGATGTCCATCCTGTCACTTAGAGAGACTAACTCAACATTGCAATCTACAACTTCCTCTTTAGGGGAAGTGGAGGGTCACCTTCTCAGTGGTGACTAGTGACAGGACCTGAGGGTATGGCCTGAAGTTGTGTCAGAGCATGTTTAAGTTGGATATAAGAAAAAGGTTCTTTCAGCAAAAGGGTGGTTGGGCACTGGAACAGGCTCCCCAGGAAAGTGGTCACAGCACCAACCTTGAGAGAGTTCATGAAGCATTTGGTTGATACTCTGAGGCAGATGGTGGAACTCCTGGGGATGGTCCTGTGCAGGGCTAAAGGCTGGACTCGATGATGCCTGTGGTTCCTTTCCAGTTTGGTATGTTCTGTGATTCTGCAATATTTATCCTTCTCTTTACTTTGAAGGAACAATGATTTGAGAGGGCAGCAGAAGTCCAAATTATCATACATCCACCACTGTAGTCCTTTTTATTGAGCTGCTCTGTCTTGGCCTGCATTGGCTGTGTGTGCAACTTACTCATCAAGTGATTAGCAGTAGCATCGTAACCAAGCTGACAAAATTTCCTGTATGTGTTAGATTTTTAAGCAATTAGAAGTATTGAAGTAAATGGGCCAACACACTTTGGAAGTTCACAGCAATATCCTCTTTGTGTATCTTAGCATCAGGGCTCATTTTACTCTGTAACATGTGTACAAGAAATACATTCCATTGCTAGAAATGAAACAAAGCACTCTGAGGTGTTGATACAATCCAAGAATGCCATACAAGATCCACAAACTTTTAATTTAAACAGTGCGCACTGAGGGAATCAGGGCACACTTATAAATTAGGCTTATAAAGTATTCATTAGATCCCTTTCGTGCATTGAACTGCTGCATATACATTATACATTTGCTTTCCCTTCTACATCTCTCTCTCTCTTGACCCTTCTGTATGCAATTCATGCAGACTTAGTCTCAAGTTCAGTTAGAGTCAGTGGACAAATCTGAAGATTATAAGAAGTCTACAAACTGTTTCCCTTTATGTCTGTTGTTTCGATGATGTCTGTGACTCTAAAGGTTCAAACATGTAATTGTTAGCAATCTTCATACATCCAGTGTGGTACTGTTGTGGTTTACACAACAGTTAGCTAAGGAAGTGTCCTTGTGAGTCTACCTCACAAAGATCTGTGCAGAAATAGTGAAAGGACCAAAAGACTGCAAATTACACAAATTTAAAATAATTATAGTGTTAGACTTATAGTCATAAAGTTAAAAACATGAAATACAAACAGAACTGTATGTATTTTTTCTGGCATTTTTTTTGTTTCCCTCCTCTTACTTTGACTTCCTCCCTGGAAAGTGTTTGGCAGGTTTTACAACAAAGGACAAATAATCCTGAAGATTGTTGCTTTCACTCTGTTTCAGAGGCCTGCTTTCTCTGACAGAGATTTTAAGGAATCAAGGTAATTGATTCTACTCAAGAGATTCTAATTCAATTTAAGAAGAAAAATTGAGTGAAGTGTGGGAGTTGAAAGTGGAACAAAAAGGTTATCTTGCATATTGTGGCCAGAACTGTAATAAAAAATAGTGACTTATGCTTATCTAATTTTCCAGAGAAACCTATTTTGTAATTGTTGTCTATAGCTCCAGTTTTAATGTGAGGTTTTACTCATAAATATCTCTAAAAAAAAAAAAAAGTCAAAATTGCTGATTAAGATGGCTACACTTACTTATAAAATGTATTCCATATATTCCAATATATGATTTCCTTACATGTATGACACGTGTTCATCACATGGGTGTGCATGTGTCAAGGAAGCAAAAGCATCACTATACTAAGGCAGGGTGTGATACAGTTATGATAACTGAAAGCAATCATGAATATGTTTCAGTTCAAGAGAAATACAGAGAAATGCGACTGAATGAAATATTTCTTGCCTACAAAACAAATGTACAATAGTACTAAAAACTTCACTGTTACTACAAAAATCATGAAAGGTAAATTCTCAGTGGAGATATAGAACACACTGTCTATAAAGTAATGTATAATCATGGACTGAATATTAACATCACAATCTGAGAAACGGGGAAAAATTGTTTAAGAATATATAAGTATGCATTTTACTAAACAGTAAGGAATGCAACAATTTTACATTATTCTGCATGTCATAAAACACATGTGAATCTAGTACAGGTTATTTCCACTGGGATTTAAAAGAAGACAAACCAAACCACCTGTAAATAAGGCAAAAGTAGCTGTTGTTCACTGTACACCTGTGATAAGAGTTCTATTAGATGAAATGAATTGCATGCTATCAAGAGACTGTCTTCCTGCTCTGAAGGCATAAGAGACATATCAGTCCCTCTTGTGTGCTTTTATGGATGAGAGAAGGAGGGTGGGCATGACTCATTCTAACAGACAAAACCTATTCCCAGAATAAATGTGCAGACCCTAAAAATAACAAGGCAAACAAACAAAATGTGCAAAAGAGAAAAAGGAGAAAACATCTTACATAAATAGAGAAGATGAAAGAAGAGATACCAATCTGAGATATCAGTTAAATATAAAATAATACATTGGTATGCAAGCAAGGAAAAGCAATCATTCAGAGCTTAATATCTTATGCCATTAATATCATGCATGCATAAGTTGTCTCTTCCAATATTGCTTCTAAAAATACCACATTTTTGTCTTCCACAATTTACAAAAAGAAGTGCGCTTCACAACCATTAGCCACATCTCATTTCTGTGATAGATTCTCCATTGATATAAACCCCTGCAACTTCGTCTGTGTCAGTGGAGCTTTTTTACATTAACTAAAGATTTTCATATTTTCCTTGCATATTATATGGAATGCATAATTTTCTACAGTTATCAAAGTTATGGAATGAAAATGTTTTTAGTAGTCATTCAAATACAAATAATATTCAAAAACAAATAATCACAATATGCAAACACAACATTTTACAGTTGTATGACCGTGCATGGAAAAGGTCCTTCGCCATGTCGTTCTCTGGTATAACTCCCTTCAGGCAATGTATTGCAATATCTATTTTTCATCCAACAGCATTCCTCTATTCTTAGACTGACCAGAGGATCATTAGCGGGGAGAAAAATGCATCTATCACAGACATACTACGGTATGTATATATGATAAATCCTTGAATAGTTTAGAAGATCCAAAATCCTCTAAGGACCTTAGCAAATCCAAAGCTGTTCCTAAATGATAAAGTGAATGCTTGAGCTTCCTACCTGCCTAGCTACTAGGTAATAAACAACAACAACAACAACAACAACAAATGCAGTCAGACAACAGTTTCTTATATGGATCATATATTTGCCTACTCACAATCAGGGCTAGCATGCACCCAAATTTTGCACCTACAGTTTACAAGATGTAAAGCATTAGATATTGGTACAAATCAGCACAGAGTCTAGCTGTTTACAAATACACAGTCTAGCTGTTTACTGTTACAGAGTTTTGTGTGAGGACTAATGTCTTGAAATCACTGAAAAATAGTTATTTTTTATTATTTTTTTAATTAATGTTACTAGGGTTCTTCTTTTTCTTGTTCTTCAACAGTGCTCCAAGATATTTGAAAATGGCTCAGACAGCAAGGGAGAATGGAAAATGCAGATAGGTAGAGACAATATACTCCCAGATCACAGCTTACACTTTTTCCCTGCATTGATAGTGATTTGTATTTTGACTTTTTGAAGGCAATTACCATTTAGCAGCTCATTGGAAGGTGGCCAAGGAATATTTCAGTTTGTTTTATTGTTTTAGAAGCAATACTTTGGAATGCAAATCTGATTTGGTTCTCAGATTAAGAAAGCAGTATTGAGTGCAAATGCTAATTAGGCACCTAGTGGCCACTTAACATAGCAGTCTTCCGTTTCAAAGAGCAGCCCTTCATGTACCACAAGGAGCTGCACCATCTCACAGTGGTACATTTCCTCTGAGATTTCCAGCAGCAAAATTGCATTTAGAAGATGGAAAAAAATATGTTACTCTAGTAATATTAATTTTCCATTTAAGCACTTGCTTTAGTTGCCATTGGAATGTTACATAATTGCATTTTGATAGTGGGGTGTCTTACATGATTATTGAGTAGGAACAAATCAACATTGTGAAGTATTTAGAGGGACTTTGGCAGACTTAAATTTTTCAAGCATTCTGATTGGAACAGAATCAAAATTGTTATTAATGGTTTCAAAACCTAGTTATTGCACAGATGTACATAATGCACAATCTACTAATCATAATGCATGATCTTTTCTCTTGAAAAATAAATAAGCACCTCCTTATATTTGCATCCAGAATACAGGCAACCTTGGGAGTACTGCTATGTTCACATTATGGTGACTATACTGGGCCTTTTTGATGTGTAGTTCATGCATTGAACTGCCCTAGGTAATATACTATGAATGTGGAATAGAATTCCAAAAGTATGGACTCAGCCTCAGGGTCTGCTGTGAGCATACTTTTCATCTAGTCTAAGTACAGAAAATTGTTGATTGCTGAATTCTCTGACACCAGAAATATGCATTTATAGATGGACAAGGATGTGTCCCTGCTTCTTCAACATGAAGCATGGAAATCTGATCCAAAAGACCTGGTCGGTCCCAGACCACTGAAGATGAGAAAAGTGGAAGGAAAACTAGATTTGTGGCTCATTTTCTTAGAGACTATAACTGTGCTAATTCCAGAAAACCTGGCCACATCCTGTTCTGTGGTCCTGGTGCAGCACAGTTTATGTCTGTATGGCTATCTTTCCTCAGGTTTGCTGTTTACACGTTGGGAAGTGTGTCTGGCTTGCTATCGTTTGAGCTGGGGTCAGGCAGGGGTTATATGGCACAAGTCACAGACATGGCTGAAAGCAAGCTAACCTCTGGATGGGAGAGATGCTCTCATGCTTCTTCTTTAGACTGTGCCATTGCCAGATTTAATTTACTAGTACAGATGTAACTAACAAAGAACTGTGATGACTGGGGCTCACCAATATCCTGAGTGACTTTACTTCTCCAGAAAGACCAAAGTGTAGGAACAGCAAGAATTTTCTTTTTCCTTTTTGTGATTAGACCTTTACCATCTCCTCATATGAGAGATGTTGATGTCTTGGGCCAACTGCAGCCCAGTATTGCCTATACCAGCTCCACCTGTTGCATGCCCTCAGTGGGTCCTGCTTTTGGGCCAGGGAATGGACTAGATGACATCCAGATATCTATTAGCATGTTTTCTACAAATGTAAATAAACTACTACCTCTGCCTAGGGTAGCTTGAATGGATCCTGAGCAATGCCTTAGTTCTCTGCAGTTGCCTGTGGTGTGACAGGATATAGAAACTCAATAGCAGCAAGTGTCTTGGTCTCCCTCTTTTGCACATCCTTTCCATCACATGAAGTTTTCCATTGCCACTGCTTCTCAGGTATCCCAGCACACTGGACCTGCCAGACCCCCAGGTTAGAAGATGATATGACTGCGCTGAATGAAAGCTTGCTTTTAATTCACTGGCTTTCCAATTAAAGCCCCCTTCCTCCCTCACATTCCCTGAGGAAGTTTGGTTGGAAAGTTATTGAGAGATGATCAGTATGCTGCCACTTTCTCAGCTTGGCTTTTCTGACTGGAACAACCAATTTTGTCTGCAAACAGAATTGCAATGCCAGAGTTAGCATTGCCTGTGTTGCCAGCTTAATAAACAGAACAAAGAAATCCTGGCACAATGCACAGCACAGGACTGGAACAAAGTCATGGCTAGCTAGTGTCTCGAGTAAGGAAAATATTCTAAAGATTTATGAGTCTGTGGGTTCTTCCACTGGCTTTATTCCAGATGCTGGAATTCCAAGGATGATGCATTCAAGATCTCAATGGCTTTGTGATAAAAATTTAGTAGATTTTTTTATGATATTACTTTCTTATAGATCTACCCCATGTGACAATTTCTTATAGGTGATGCTTGTTTTACATGGCATCTGGTTTATCTATGCCTTGCATTTAATTAAGCTAGTATTTTGTAGAACTGTCCATATAGAATGTGTGCTGTAGTAAAAAAAAAAAAAATCAATGTGTAAACAATGAAAGTAAAATCAAGTTCAAAAGATAAAAATGTCCGGTTTTTAATACTCCTGACAGTAAGACTGATGGTTATATGAAGTCCTAAATGTGTCTGTTGAGTCTTCTGAAAATAGTATCTGTATTCTCATTGCATATATATACTTTTAAATAAACAACCCTAAAGATTCCAGAAAGTGGAATATATCTATTTTATTATTTCATTACTTTGAAATATTGTTCTTAAAGTAGCAAAAGAGAGAAAAAATAAGAAACAACAAACCAACACCTCTACAAGAGAGTTACATTGTACAGTTCTCTGAACATACAAAGAAATCTTCAGTATTTCACTTGATTTATGACTGACGTGTTTTAATGTACACTTTCAGGTAAGAAAATGATTTGGAGCTTTGCCATATTAACAACATCTATAAGACACAAGTGAGAATGGTACACATCATGTAAGCAAAGATTATGTCCTCTAAGTATTTAATTTATTTGTCCCTTTTGTTCCCTTCCAAGCTCTAAATTTCATTGTTGACAATGTGATTGAAATTCTGGAAATAAAGAATTTTGCTTTAATGCAAAACATGGCTTGGCTACAGTAGTAGGGGGGCTCTGTGCAGTATATCAGTACATTTCACAGGCAGAAAGTTGCAAATTACAAACCTAAGATTTAGAAGGTTATAATTAGTTCTTAATATCTCAAAATAAAATATATTCACAAAGTATTCACAATTTCAATTAATTATGTAGGAAAAAATACTTGCAAAGTGACTCTTTTTTTTAGTTTTCATGAAAATTTTATTTCTGCATTGAAATAGGATTCAATATTTGCTACTTGCAATGCTAGAAGTGATACTTTTTTTTTTTTTAAATTAGACAAGGCAAAATGTGTAAGGTTTGAGCTTTGAATAAAACTTAAAAGCTGAGTAGCTGAGTATTAAATTCTAAATTCATTTGTTCTGCTATGTAATCTGATATTTTTCTAAAATGAAGATGATATTTTGATTCTCTTGGGAAACATGGAAAATTAACAGTGAACAAACACCAAAATCCTAGAAAATTACCTTAGCTGTCTCTATAGCCCAGAGACTCATTGTAGAACACAGAGACCTTCATCCAAAATTCAGTTATTTGAAATGCTTATAGATATTAATCAACTCCATTTATTAATGATATTATTTGTTTATGTAATGTAGTAGATATGTATTGTGACTTTACAGAGAACTAGCTGTACTTGATGCTGCTTTGGTTGCTCAAAGCATTTGGGATGTGAGGAAGTCCTTACGTGTCAGATTATGAAGTACTTATGGAAAAAAATGTATCAGAGCAATTGGCAAAAATTAACAGTTTTGTTAACAAAGACATGAAGAAGGCTGAAACGAACTCTTAAAAAAAAAAAGAGTTTGTCAGGGAAGAAGCTTTCTGACAAAACAGTTTAGAAGGAAGGTGCATAATTAATACCTACTGTATTAGTCCATTGAATTAGTTTGCTATGTTCAAGCATACCCTTGAATGTGTGGGTGAATAAACATCAGATTAGTATTCTATTTTGTTAAGTCCTCATCTATGTTTTTAAATCACATATGGTAATATGATTTTTCACATGGCTGCATTCTTCTCTTAATCAACTCTGACTTTTCATAGGACATTCTGTCTTTCTTCATGTGCCTAAAAACTTCAGAAGCCAGATGCGAATTACATTTTTAAGCAGTATCCCATACCATAAAGATTTCAAACCTCAAAGACGTGATGGGGAAAAATCACTTCCTACTGGACTAAGTATTCATAACTTCTGAAAAATTTAACAGCACCTTCCACATGAGGCTTTGAAGGATGTAAGACTGATGTAAGACTGACAGGAATTGGTATATTTATTTAATGGAAATGCTTGTATTGGAGAAAATTATCTTCTAACAGTCCTAATTTCTTGGCTTTGGTGTTTTGTATTGAAGTATTTAAATACAACTTCTCCAGTAGAATTTTAAACAACTGTAAAGCTTTTGCTTTATATACGTATAGGAAAAGCAGTTCTCATTTCCCTCCTTTCTGCCAAAAGATAATTCAGCTTTCCTCACTTGTCAGTTACTAGTGGAATGAAAAAATAACAGACAAAATAAGATTTTCTCCATGCAAATGAACAGATGTTGTTCTTAAAAGTATTCTGTAGTTTTGCATTTCTTATTGAAAAAGAAAATAATTGGTAAAATTGATTAAAGCAAAAAGGAAATGTTGCCTCAGACTTCTAAAACAGAACAAGCCAGTGGAAAATCACATTAAAATTCCAGTTAGAGAATGCCTAGGGGAAGAGAGAAATTCCAAGAAGTGTTTGAGAAATCAGACTTCGCCCTGCAGGGCATCTGAGGAAGGCACAGTGCTCAACTTGTGTGATTTACAAGCTCACTATGGGGAACAAATAGGGTTATAATGAAAGATGACTTACTAACAATATTTAATTGAGATTCAGACAGTTACTCTGTTCTTTGAATACAGGCAACGAGTTAAATGAGAAGGAATGAAAATCCATCATTAAAAAAATACTTCCCCTTTCCCTATGACAATTTAAAAATAAACCAAAACATTGAGGTCATCTATTCAGATTTTTTTGGTTTGGTTTGGTTTCGGTTTTTTTTTGTTTTGTTTTATGTCTTCTTACCTTCAAGTGTTTTGGAACAGGGTTTCCCCTTCCTGCTCTGTTTGTATTCCTGGAATATTTCCTAAAACACTTTTCTCTCCTACTCTCATGCTAATTAATACGTGACAGAGCACTATCTTTTGCAGCGTAGATGCACATTAGTGCTACTAACATTTTGCTTCTTCTCTCAGTAATTAGCATGAGAGAATGAAAGGAGACTAATCACTAATTCACTAATGAATGCTCACACAACGTTTCGAACATATAAGGTCCTACAGAAGGATGAAGAGGAAAGTTTCCAGTTCTTTTCCTCAAGGTCTAAGTCCATGTTTGGCTGGCTTCATCTTCTCTCCTGTGGCTAAAATTTTTCATTTGTAACTTTAATTTCAATTATGTTAAATGATAAAATTAAAAGATTGAGAATATAAAAGGATTACAGTTTGTATTTGTAGAAAACACCTGTATGAAAAAGCAACAATGTGACTGATTTATATGTAGGTTTAGATTAGATTTTAGGAAGAAATTCTTTACTATGAGGGTGGTGAGGCGCTGGAACAGGTTGCCCAGTGAAGCTGTGAATATTTCACCCCTGGAAATGCTCATGGCTAAGGTGTTTGGAGCTCTGAGCAACCTGGTCTAGTGGCTGAGCAACCTGGTCAGTTGAAGACGTCCCTGCCCATAGCAGGGGGTTTGAACTAGATGATCTTTAAGGTTCCTTCCAACCCAAACCATTCTGTGATTCTATGAACTCATCTTGTACAGATGAAATGCTGTACCCCTTTGCAGATGCCCATGTACATTTTTATAAGCCTTGTTTAAATGTGATAGGGAAAAGTGCAAGGTTTTTTTACAGAATATTATTTTTTTCTTATGTGAAGACAATTAGAATTTCTTGCTACTCAGCTAAAGAGTGCTGAGCACTTTTCTGGTGTAAGACATTCAATTTTGATGGATCTTGACAAATAGGTACAGTTCCTTAAAATGTAATAGTTGTGGTATAATAAAAGGAAAGTTGAATCTATGATAGCCCAGAAACCTAAAGAAGGGCTTTTCTGTCTGAGAAAAAAAATGTTACAGAGACTATTTTTTTTGGAAAATATAGTTAAGTAAATCAGTTCAGTGTTTTATGTTTTAATGCATTTTTATTGCAAAATATGAAATTTAAGCATTTTCACAGCATGCATACATCAAAAACAACACTCAAAATAGATGAGTTTGTCTTATTTTTAGTATTGTTTTACTAACTTCTCTGAATGCTGGTGGTCTCAGTGGTGCCCCACATGATGTAATCATTCTGCCAAGTTTATTGACATTTTGAATTTTCAAATACAGAGTTTTCTGTTCCTGAATGAAAAAAAAAAACAACAAACAAAACATTATTTTTTACCCTATAGCACGTTTATGCAATTTTTCAGTCTCACAAAATTCCACTCTACATCTCCTCTGAACACTCAACAGAAGTAAGCTCTTAGAATATCCAGCTCAATCTGGATGCCATAAGTGCAGACTATTTCCATCATTTTTGAAGCAAGAAAATGAAAACTGAATACAATATTCCTCATGAGATTTTGGCAAGAGGAGAAAGGAGAATTGACAGAGACTTCTGTCTTTGCAATGTACAGCTGAATAGTTTCAGTTATTTTCTCTGGTTTTGCAGTGCTTACTTTTGAGACAATATATACTTTCTTTTCATTTCTTCTCATTTTTTACATTGCAGTTTTTGTAACACTGATTTCCATAACACCCATATTTAGCAGTATTATCACAGTCTTTTCTCTTTATTACATTGACTAGACTTCCTTTCCTGAGTACTCATTCCTATCTGAAGGAACTTAGCTAGAAATATGAGATGATTCTAACATCATTACTATGGCATTCTCATGAGAACCATTTCCTACTCAGATTTTGCTATTTTTTTATTGTTTTCCCTGAAATTGTCATTATTTATTTCAATTTTTACCCTCTGACATTCATTCCACCTGTCATCTCATTCATCAGCCTAGTTTTATGCAATTAATAGTACAAACATGAGTTGTAGTATAGTTCTTCTGGAAAAAACAGCCTTATGTATATCAGAAGAGTCGATTGCAACCTTTTTCTTTACCTTTATTTTACAAATATACTGGAATCTGGCTAAAACAACATTGTGATCTCAATAAGAATTATAAGTATTAGTAAAGTAGCTATTTTTTTTCCTTTTTTTTTCTTTAATTCATAGACAAAAAGAGGCAATACTAACATTTTCTTGAACAAAATAATAATGTATCTTCTTCTTAGCTAACAAGATCAGCTGAGTTATTATATGACTCAGCTGGTATAGGCAGCTTTATTTCTCAATTTCTATTCAGTTCAAGATTTACAGGTGGATATGACATGCTCTTTTCCTGTCATCATAAAGATCTGTTCTTATTTTTTATCTTGGGATCATTCTAACTCATTGTCTTTGGATCAACCTTTGCACTTGTGAGAAACTCTATGGTTTTGTTTTTTTTTTTTTTTTGCTGAAGCTGGATTTTGGTCCTTGCATTATGGACGACTCATGGTTTCTTATTTGTCTGCATTTTTATCCTGTGTTTCCTATAACTTTATCATGACCTACAGTTTAAGTAAGAATTGCATGTAGTTCTAACGTTTCTTTGTTTTCTTTTTGGATATGTCCTTCAGATTTTGCTGCTATATGCCATATGGCTACATGATGTTCTCAGTATGTAATTCCTCCTCAGGTATTATTTCCAAAGCTGTCATCTTTTGTTCTGTAGTTTTCATGGGATTTCAAATTATTTTTCTAAGGCTTTTCCAGGCACTATTATCTCATCTTTATGTGAAGATTCTAATTAATAAGTCTAATATACCAGTAACTAGTAAGTTTTACTGCATTTCTACAATGTATATTCATCATCTGTATGATTTATTTTAATAATTTTATTCAGAATCTTTTTGTGTATTAGTAATTACATGTAGCTGATCTAGCAGAAACCTGGTTTAACATATTGACTTCATTATTACTGCTGTGTCAAGAATAGCTAAGCAAGATAGAATATTCTATGAGCCTAATAGCTCCCAGATTGTTTGATAAACTGGATGTGATGTTTTGAACATGAAAAATTATCATGGGCTTGTGTAAAAACAACATTAAACAGAAAACTAAATTTTATCTGTTAAGTTCAAAAATTCCTAAACAGAAATTATTAGAAGTGGGGTGGAGGGAGAAGGAGGTGGAGAGGTGGGAGAAAGCCAAAAAAATCCCCCAAACAGCTCACACATCAAAAGATGATTTATCTCCTTGTTTTGAGACAATTCAGGTATAGCCAAGCTGTCTCTGACAGAAACTTGTGTGATTATAGTGTTTTACCTAAGCAGCCTGTTCTGACTAGTCTTATATTAAGAAGCATGTTTTCCTGATCTATCCAAAATTTTCTTTGCTGTAAATTAAGCTGAATACTTAATACTGCACTCATGGGGCATGATGAACAATTGATCATGCTCTTTATTAGCAATCTTTTATACTGGAAAATTCAGTCGCAATCTCTTCTAGTCAGAGACATTCCTTTAAGTTGTCTTGACAATCAAATTTTCTAAATTTTGTAGTGATTTTGATGGTGTCATTTTCATTCCAAACTTTTCCTAAGTACTGGAAAATCCATGTATTATGCTGAGCAAAGTCTTTCCCATTGCTACTAGTGCTTTTTAACTACTTCTTAGCACAGACTTCTCCTTTGCTTGTCTACCTAGCAAGTACTCTCTCTTTGGTATTAGAATTAGTATTAAGACTTTACAGCTGATAATCTTGGCAAATTGCAGAGATAATTTTGAACTCTGAAGCTGTCTTCCCAAGGGCTGAGTCCCCTTCCTGACAATATAATTTTAATATTTTCTCATAATTTATTTCACTATCCTGGTTAATAATGAAAATACTGAGCCCTACCAGACTTAGAAAAGAAAGTATATCTGTAGTCCTGCAATAGATTCTGCTCAGCCTCTTGGCTAGCAATATTTACTAATTTTAGTAGATGCTATACTTGCTCTTAGCCAATTTAATCTATTTTTCCTTGCTTATGACAATTGTAATAATAATAATTAATAATAACAGGAGCTTTAAGTTTTTCTGAGGTCACATTTCATCATGCAATATCCTCACTGCAATAGAGAAAAGCCAGTTGTCCTGGTTTTGGCTGGTAAAAAGTTAACTTCTTATCAATAGCTGGTACAGTGCTGTATTTTGGATTCAGAATGAAAATACTGTTGATGGCCTACTGATGTTTTGATTTTTGCTAAGTTGTGTTTATCCTAACTCAAGGACTTTTTTGTGTGACTTGTACCCTGTCAGTGAGAAGATACACAAAAGAAACTGGGAGGGAGCATACCTGGGACAGCTGACCCAAACTGGCCAAAGGGATATTTCACACCATAGAACATCATGCCCATTAAGTGAAGTGGGGGAGTTACCTGGAAGGGGGTCCAATCTGGGTTCAGGAAGCGGGATCCAGCATCAGTCAGCGGATGGTGAACAATTGTATTGTACATCACTTGTTATTTTTTTAGTTTCCTTTCTATGATAATTGGTGTTTTCATTTACCATTATTGTTGTATTTTATTTTGTTTTCAGTTATAAAACTGTTTGCATCTCAGTCTACAAGTTTTATTTTTGATTCACCTCCCCATTCCACCAGAGTAGGAGAGAAGAGAGAGAAGCTGAGCAACTGGCTGCATGGTGCTTAATTTCCATCTGGGCTTAAACCACAATACCAGTCTGTGTTCTTTCTGTAATACCTAAAAGGGAGGAAAGACGTCAACTTTTACAGCAGTACCAAACGCACTAGGAAATTGTTAACATTATTGTCTCAGTTTAAAGGGAAACTAAGATGCCTTTAATGTCCAGTTTACCTGGAGTAGGAAGGGGGCCTCTTCCCAAAAACCACCACAACCTTTGAAATCAAGAGACTTTAATCAGAAAATGTATAGAAACAGTTCTTTACTACACATATATATACATATATGTATATATATATATATATANAACCAACCAAAAAAAAAAAAAAAGCCAGAACGGAACAAACAGCAACACCGTAACAAAAAATTTTCAAACAGATCAAGTCCTGTCTCTGCCCCCTCGGTGAAGTTCTATTTACAGACAGCAGGAGCTGATGGCGCACCTTGGGAGGCAGTGGCCGCGAAAGCCACTCACGAACTCCAGCGATGCACAGATGGGGACCAGGGAGAGGCGCTGTTCTGAAAAATACTCATGTGGGAATGGCAGCCACAAGGCCAAGATGAAACCTTTCCCGTGGGCAGTGTAAACACCCTCTCCTCATCCTTTGTCCAAAAGTATTGGAGATTGGGAGTTAGCAACTCCTCTGCAGGTGGTATCGGCCCTCAAGGCATCTGTAGCAAATCCAGGTAGTGGTAACTGCTCTCTCTCCAGAAAAACCACCCAAAAAAAACACAAGGTGAGCAGATTTGGGGGTCCAAACCAAGGGAGCTCCCTCCAAGTGCTTCCACCAGCCCAGCAAATCGTGGCTGGCATTCACACAGCAGCTGGAGGAAAAAAGTACTTGAAAAAATACCCAGAAAAAAAATATCTCTCCCCTGCCCCACCTCCCCACTCCTCTCCACGCATTAAGTTGGAATGCAAAGCTATCAGCCATTGTTTTGTTAGCTGGTTCTAGGAGAAGGTAGTGGGGAGTGGGCTGCAGCTCCCAAACCTCTGCGTTGGTAAGGGAGAGAAAAAATTCCATGAAAGGTTTTGAAACTATAACATTATTACAATACTAGGTTGATGTTAATTTGTACAGTGAGTATTGTGAAAACTTCTTGTTTGGAGGGAAGTGGTATCTTAGACTACTTACTAAAATTATGTGTTGTTGGGTTGATAGATATTATTCCCATATTGCATTTTGAAGTAAGAGTTATCTTCTATATGATATACCTCTGCCAGTAGCTCAATAACTTCCCTGCATCCTGCTTGATATGCAACCAGAAACTGGATACCACTTAAGTTCCTCAGAACTTTCACAGGTGTTAAACAATGAAAGAAAAACAAACCTACTGTAGTGGTTTTAGTTTACCTTCCTGGTAACTAAGGTCATAACTAAGGAAGTATTCCATCTCATTTCTTTACGTAAGCAAAGATATAAAGAGGGGAGTCGGAAGTCAGTGGGGCATCCTTCTTCTACCGGGAGGGCTGGAGGGCAGAGAAACTCCCTGCGGTCGCTCTGCGGTGGGAGTGGGCCGAGGCACAGACCTGCTGATTACCCAGTCGGGAGGAAGGGGTCCTGAGATTTCGGGAAACAACAATTTTTTGGATAAGAGGGAAGTGAAAACTTGTTGTTTCCCTTTTTCTTCTCTCTCTCTCTCTCTCTCTCTCTCTCTATATATATATATATATATAAACTGCTTTAGCCCTGCTGAAGTTTGGGTCTGTGGTTTTTTTCCCTCTCTTCCCCCCCCACCCCGTGGTCGGGAGGGGTCTTGGGGGCCTCTGTCCTGGGCCCTTTGGGAAATTGGCATTTGGCCAATTTCAACCGGTTACACCTACATGTACTGCAGAATTTTTTAATGATTTCTCCCAGACTTCTGACAGATTCTTGCAAAATTTATGAATGGGCATTGCCTGAAGGAACATGATAGGTCCATAAAAGGACTTCTGAAATAATTTCTGAGGTAGATGTCTTTCCTATACAATGAATACTTGTCTAGGTTCCCATTCCATTAAACAGGTAGAATAAGTTTGGATCACCCAGATACCCCAAGGCAACCTTCTGATTAGTTTTGTTCTTGTTTTTAAAAAGTTTGTCTCGTCATCATATTCTTGGATAAAATGCTGATTTTTTCCTGTATAAAGCGTCAACCTAGGAAGTGCCTTTTATCACGTTTTCTGACATAGGAAACAACCCTATGAAAGTAGAACAGAAGCTGGCTTTTAAGTGATAGTATATAAAGGGCATTTTAATATGAGATCATGGCTAGAGACATTTAAAGTTGTCCCTTTTGTCAGCCAGCTCCAGACAGCTTTCAAATGCATCCTAAGATGTACCTTGTTCTAGATAAACATCTTTTTATGGCTGCTTTTAAATTAGTCACCTGGGTCAAACTCTTTTACAAGAATAAATATATAGTTTCTAACTCTGCTGGTAATAAGTGATCTGCGTGTCTTGGGGATACACTGATTTAGATGTTACTTAGAAAACCTAAAGAAAGGTAGAAAGTAAAATAACATAGACCATAAAAACATATAAACCAAGTATCTAGAGATCCATTCACTGCCACTGAAAAAAGAGATGCAAAATATGATCAGATATCCAGATCATATCTGCAAAAAGGTATCTTTTTGCAGACACTGTGTGGGAGCATAAATAACCACACAAAAATGCAGAGTAATACTGAATTATCATATCCATGGTTAGCAACCCAACATGGAAGAAAGCCTAAGGTATGATGGGCTCTGGTACATTATTCAGATTGTATTCAAATATGTTTATTTGTCACAACTTGTGAAGACTGCTGACTGGTCTGGTGCTTTGCTGAGCTCAGCACAGAGCTGACGAGGAGTTAATTGAAACTAAATCCAAGGAAGAAAGAGGTTATGCCTGCAGGCAGAAGAAACTCCCTAGGGAGCTTTCCATCATATTTGCTTCTTCATTTGAAGACATGTCGCACAAATCATTAAAACAGCCTCTGGTTTCTAGACTCCCCTGTGAACTTGCACTTAAAAATAGCAACCTAAACATGAAAACCAGGACTAAGAGACGACTTCTCACTTTTTGTTTGGTGATGAAATGACCTTAATCATGTATACCTTCTTTATCTCATGAATTAATTATCATGATGAAGCTTACTGAAGCCTGAACACAATAAGTACCTACACCCACGGTTCTGCTCTTGGCAATTGTTCCTTATAGAAAGAACACTGAGTCACATTTAATGTTTCATCTAGTGTTTTCCAGTCATTGACTGAGCAGGGCCAGAGTTACTCTGACCTTCAGAATTTAACTATCTATCTTCATGAGAAAGGAGGTCTCCATTTTTGGAGATTAGAATAAATTAAGAGAATTCACTTATTGGAGAAACAGAGACAGATAATAGTAGTCACCATTTTTTATTCCAAATACAAAACCCAGTACTTTGAGGTTTTATATGGTAAAACAAGTTGAAACTATATAAATATTTAACTAAAATTGACCTAAAAATACTAGATATTATGAATATTAATTTAATACAGGAAAATAATGGAATTTTTTCCCCCTCTGGAAAGGAAAATGATTACTTCTGGCAATATAAGTTAGGTTTGTTTAAAAAGAAATCAGGAAGATCTAAAAAGAATACAAGAGAAAAAAACCCAAAAGGCCAGTTCAGGTTCATTCTAAACTTTTTTCCTTTAGCTCACTTAAAAGCTAATGGTTTATGACACTTTTAACTTTTTTCTTTTTTTTTCTTTTTTTTTTTTTCTCCCTGGGCATTTTTATCACAAGCAAAATATTAGGTCTACATGATTAAGTTTTAGTGCAATAGAGCCCATGCCACACCAGAAATATGGAACTGTAAGGCCCTTCCACTTCCAACGTAGCTGTTATTCCTACTACAATTGGATATTGAAGAGCCAGTACAAAACTTACTTTTCTCATCTCTGAAGCCTTTTTCTTCCTTACAGAAGCTACCAACTGAGCTGTAAGAAATACTGAGTTGTTTGCATAATATGTTGAGACTGATTTTCTTCATATAAAATTATTTCTAGACTAATGCTAAAAGAAATCATTGAGACAGTGAGAAAAATTGGTCAAAGGACCTCTTTTGATTTAGGTAAATGGAGAAGATGAGACTAGATTGCTTAATTAGGTTTCCTAGGGATACTTCTGTTCATCAAAGCAATTCCACTTCTACTTGAATAAAAAGCAGTGTTTTGCAACTACAAGAATGAACTATTTAAATAATTAATTTTTTACCCTTTCATCTTTTAGTTATCAGAAACTATTGCTTGAATTCTTCATAATCAGCAAAATGTTGTGTTTTGGTTTGAGTTTTTCTAACCAGTGTTCCAGTACCAGCTCTGTCAGTAACTAATTTGCTGATGAATATACTCAAGGGGCTTCAGAGTTTTCAGTTCAAGTGGTTCTTCAGAAAGATCGACAATATTTCTTCAGTGAAAACTTCCAAAATGCTCCAGGAACCACTGTTTTCTACTGTGGAAGAAGTAAGTCAGCAACACTAGTATCATGATGTCAGGATCAAAAAAAGACAGTAAGATTCATAAATTATTCGGATGCAGGACTTGAAGGGATACTAAGCAAGTTTGCTGATGATGGTAAACTGGGTGGAGCTGTTGACTCCTTCGAAGGCAGGGAGGCCCTGCAGAGAGACCTTGACAAGTTAGAGGGCTGTGCAATCACCAAACATATGAAGTTCAAAAAAAGGAAAGTGTCTTTTTGCACTGCACCTGGAATGGGACAACTCTGGATGTTTGTACAGACTGGGGAATGAGATGATGGAAAGCAGTGCCATGAAAAGGGACCTTGGGATCCTGGTTGATGGCAAGCTGAATATGAGTCAGCAGAGCCCTGGCAGCCAGGAGGGCCTGAAGCTGTGTCAGGGGAGGTTTAGATTGGATATTAGAAAAAGGTTCTTCACCCAAAGGGTGGCTGAGTACTGCAACAGGCTCCCCAGGGAAGTGGTCACAACACCAAGCCTGAGAGAGCTCAAGAAACATTTGGATGATACTCTCAGGCACATGGTGTGACTCTTGTCTGGTGCAAGGCCAAGAATTGGACTTTGATGATCCTAGTGGGTCTGTTCCATCTCAGAATATTCTGTCGTTCTATGATTCTGTGGTTTTGCTTTCCTAATTTTCCAGCCATCTTTCTCCTCTGAAAAAAATGAAGATCATACTGAATAGTCAGTTTTTCTTAAAAAGCATTGTCCAGATGGTATCCTGATTTAGAGTCTCTAAAAGCCTAAAATACTTACAGATATATTTGAATTTTATTTATTGCCTGTCTGGCCCCAAAGCAGTTATTTAGGAAGGAATATCTCACAAGACCATCTATGTACTTTCTCACATGTCACTTGAGGCCATAAGGGAATAGAGGAGAGCTTGTGGTCATATTTTCACCAGTAGCTTTTTAGGGACATGAGTAAGTTAATGGACAAGGGAAGAAAGGCCAATTTCCCAAGTGAACAGAAAGCTTAACTTAAAAGATGAAAAAAAGAAAAGCTTTTAACTTTATCCTCGCTGGAGTCTTTAGAAATCTTGAAGATACTCGTGAGTAAAACCCTGCTTTTGCTCCCAGAAACAGAAGAGACCTGTGGGAGGCATGCCCAGGACATGAAGGCCCCAGTGCTGACTTTGACCGTAAATAGTCAATTAATATTCTTGGCAGCAATGTAGCAGTCGTTCCCTCTTGTTAGTCTTTTAAACCAGCCTTCGGACAGGAAACAAAACAAGAAAATAGTCTGGTCCATTGCTAGAGACCAAAATTCCAGCTTTTTAGGGAAGGAGAATGCCCTGATATGACAGAAGCATTGAATGCCAACAGCTTCAGGAAGCGGGTTGATAAAGCAATTTTTATGTAGTAGTAGTTAGTGTTGTAAAGGTTAACCGGGTCCTCTTTAACCTCTCTCTACCTATTGAAAGACTCGGTGTCCAGGTTACCGGTTTCTATCTCAGCCTTGCTGAATCAGTGACCCGCAAGCCTAATACCACGTCTAAAGTAAAAAATGCATGTACTTGTTTAATGCTTGTCCTTAAGGTACATGTTTATTTTAAGTCTCTCCACTGCCTATTGACATTAGCAAAAAATTGCTATAGCTTCCCCCTTAAAAAAAAAAAAAAGGAAAAAAAAATAGTCTAGAATTTAATTAAGACTTTATTATCCTGACACAGCAAAGTGTCCTTTTTGCTATTATGCTTTAAATAGTGTAATCTCTTACTATGCAATGGAAAGTATACAGATAATTAGTGCAGCTGTAATAATGTTTTAATTTATTGGGAAAGTAAAATCTCACTGGATGCTTCGGAATCACCCCCAACACACCCCAAGTCTGAAAGGTTTGGGTCAGTTTTTGTGTTAGAATAGCTTACATTAATTTCATAACGTCTAGAATGCCAACAATTCTGTGGGTTTATTTTTTAAAATTCACAATCTATTTTATTAATTACTCTATTTTATTTTCTTTAATATCCGACAGGAATCCATGGTACTAGGAAGAATGCCAAGTACCTTTGAATTCAGTTATAGATGTTCTGCGTAAAAACTTAAGATTTTCTAGCATTACTGTCTATTCAGTGAGTTTACTCTTCCATTCACCAAGTCATTCTTTTGAGTCATAGTATCAAGTGTATAACTGCAGCGAACAATCATTAAAGACTTTTGTGCAGTGCTTGAAGATGACTCTGTGTCTTTAGAGACTTATACGTCCCCAGGTCCTGTCGTTTCCAGGAGAGACTGCTGCTCTTTCAAAGTCATTGATTTGTACTTTCTGCCTGACTTAGTTCATATGGAGGCACACACAATAAAACTTTTTCTGAGGACAAAACAAAACCAGGGAAACAAAGCTTATGTACAAATACCTTAAAATCCAAGTAGCTCACAAAGCTCATAACATTTCAGCACAAAGAAAGGCATCATGCTAAGTCAACTGAAGTGTAAGATTTATGATGCCATTTTCTGCCAGCTCCAAGTAAATAGTACTTGATCTACTTTTGAACTTAGGCCTTGTCCTGTTTATATTTGTTCATGTTAAAGATCACAATTCACTTACAGGCAGAATCCTTGGATGCCAGAATTTAATAGAGGTGGGTGCTATTAAAAACTGCATCTACAGCCGAACAGTGCCTGGTCAACTTTGTCACTCCTCCACTCTCTTCTGATATTCTCTCTCTTTAGACCTATATATTTTTATCCAGTTTTGAGGGAAAGAGTTTTTCAATTTTTTACCAATGTATCAAATAATTTTAAAAGGAGAATTCTTTGATCATATTATACATTGAAAATAGGATACAAACCAATGAAACAATAAGATACAATTATCAGATATTTAGTAAATTGAGAGCATTTTACTCTGTAATTTAACCAGTTCCCAGATGAAAAAACCCTAGACTTCTAAAGGAGTTTTAAATATCCATGATTCATGAAGGACATCTGGTAAGACTATTTTTAGACTTGCTTGAAGAACACCATTTTCTTCTGATCCAAATCTTCTGGAAACTTTTGCAACCTATGTCTTTGTTAGTGTACAGCATTTACTAAAATGTTTTCTTTTGATATGATGTATCTGTTGTTTCACCTGAGTTTCATCAAGGAGTGATATGTAAAAATGGAGGTTTAAATGAAAGGAAAAATTTTTTGTAACTTGCAAGTTACAGCCACATCTGGATTCTTCATTGTGTGTGTTGTAACCAATAGTCTGAGAAAAGTAGAAAAGATGTATGATTATAATTTCTTTTACAAAGGACAAACCTTTCTTTTAAACAAAGTCCCTAAAACTGCAGATCTGTCAGAAAGTAAGGTTCATTGCTTTCTCTGTTGCCTGTAAAATGCCAGAAGCATTTCAAACAAACAGCAATAAATGAGAATAAGAGTCTCTGTGTTCTCTTCCCCTAAGTGGAGTACCAAAGCAGCTTGCAGTATGTTTTTAGCATCAGAATGTTTCATATTTGAATAGAGGAGTATCAGAAGATTTGTCAACCTAAGCTGCAAAACCAAGTAGACTGATTGAGACTTTTAAAATGTTTAACATAAGTAGCTGTGCTGGGTTTTGCTGAAATAGAGTTAATTTTACCCATAGGAGCTAGTATGGGCCTGTGTTTCAATTTGTGCTGGAAACAGTGTGGATAACACAGGGTTGCTTTTGTTGTTGCTGAGTAGCACTTACAGTGTCAGGGTCTTTTCTACCTCTCCCCCCACCCCACCACTGAGCAGACTGGGGGTGAACAAGGAGATGGGAGGAGACACAGCCAGGACAGCTGATCCCAACTGACCCATGAGATATCCAACACCATATGGCTTCATGATTAGCATATAAAGCTGAGTGAAGAAGAAGGAAGTGGGTGGAACATGCTCACAGTGATGTCGTTTGTCTTCCCAGTTTGCCATTACATGTGACAGAGTTTGGCTATCCTGCTGGTGAAGGAGTGAATGTCTGCAAGGGGCTTAGTTGCTGTCTGGGGTTAAACCATATCAGTAGTATTATGTTTGTCAGGCAGAATGCAATTTATGATCAGTGGAGGTCAGACAACACATTTCTGAAACACATTTTGGAGCATATTGCAAAAAGCTCTCATGCATCAGAAACTTCAACAGCCATGGTAATTTCCCTTGCTCCCAAGTGAAGCTCAGAAATACATATCTGGAAAAATAAAATAGCCTAGGGTGAACAATATTGTAGGTCCAGGTCCTTGAAGGCATTTTGGCTTTCTAGTGACCAATTCCTAGGAGTCTTGTTGCCACAAGATATGTACTTTAGCCAGGATTTTTCAGAAGGCAATTGCCATAGGCAAACCAGTTTTGAACCGAAGGGAAAGAACAGTTCTGTCATTTTTCTAGTTCTGATTAGGCAGGAATCCTCCCTTGTTTTCACAATTACAGTGGAAAATTATTGTTTTAGATATATAAATTTTCTGGGGGTAACAATCAGATGTCTGACAGTGCTTTTGGAAGACTGTTTTTAGGTGTATTCAATATCTGCTATTGATTCAGGCTGTTGGCAAGAGTGGTTTGTAGGACTGTGTAAGCTTCAGGCTGAGCTGAGCTCTGAGAAGCTTATGGACTTAAGATAGTGCTGACTTTGCATACTTCTGCAAAGATAGCCTAAAACAGAAATAGGTGGTACTGATTTCAGGAACTGTAGAAGAAACTTGATCTTTAGGTAGGCATACACCTGAATATGTCTGAGATTTTAGTCCACAGGGAATTTTTTTTTTCTAATTAATGCTTTCTAAGGCTTCTAGTGATGAGTGAGATTACTGCACAGTTTGAGACTGTTGCCTTATTTGGTGAATATATTAATTGAATTAATTTATTCATGGGTTGAGCAAGTATTTTCTAGAGCAATATATATTGTATATATTTGTCTTAGTTCAAGAGAGAACTAAGATATTATGCTGGCCAAGAAATAATCTCTCTCCTTTAAATTTACGAAAAACAGAATTTTAATTAGGGAAAGAAAAAAAAAATATATATATATATAAAAGGATAACAGTTCTTAACCACAACTATATATATATTCAGAGAAGAACCAAACAACAACAGAACAGTCTGCAACAAAACCACTCCACCCCTCAAATAACAAGGCAAAACAGTCAAAAAAGGTCCTTTTGGCTGGTTCCCAAAAGGGGGACTGCAATTATATCCACGGACAGCAGGTGGCGCTGTGGCACCTCCTCTGCCTCGCTCTCCCTCTCAGGGGTGCAGTTTATATTTACGGACAGCAGGTGGCGGTGTCGCGGCCGGCCGGCCGGGCTCTCCCCTCTGGCGAGATGATAAATAGTTCCAGGCTAGCTTCTCTTTCTCTTATGGAAAGCTTTGTAGTAATTATAATCACCCACGGCTGAGCACAGTCGAGTTGGAAAAGGAAGAAAAGGGACACAAAATCCAGTATCCAGTGATGCTGGGATCTCCAGTGTC
>WBMV01000141.1:1621282-1759779 GCA_013396655.1 Campylorhamphus procurvoides
AGGAGAGGAGAGGAGAGGAGAGGAGAGGAGAGGAGAGGAGAGGAGAGGAGGAGAAAAAAGAAAATTGTAGGTTGTCAGTTTATCTTATTTCTATGTAGGCTGGAAAGAAGCCTATAACTTTCTGTCTTTTAGAAATGTGTTCTAAATATGTAAACAATTCTCATTGGATACTGAGATTTTCTCTGTCGATTCAAGAGCAAGGAGTTTTCTGTCCCATTTTTTATCTAAGTCAGGATTTGCTGACATACAGGTGAATTGTTTCCCTAATCAAGACTCTCATTCCTGTCTGATGCCAGTTATTGTCTTTGACCAGACTTAGGTTCAGCTGGGTTTCTTTTGTTCTCTCTGAGTAATTTTGGTGGACTTATTGTTCAGCAAACAGCTGAATCTATAATTTCAAAAGGAATTTAGTCTAAGATTACTAAGCGCCACAATATCATGTTAATGTACCTAGTAAAATGCATAACTCTCAATTGGTTTAATAGGACATACACCTAAGAGTGCAGCAAGGGACGGCTTATCCCTGAGGGACAGGGAGACGAGGGCCAAGGGTAACCACCTCGCAGATTGTGCCCTCCTCAAGGGGGGCAGGCGCCTAGGGTGGACAGCACCAGGTACTGATAACACAGTCATTGACAACCCCATGCATGGCAGGTGATGAGCCAGAGGTTAACCAGGGGCACCAACAAGGGGCAAAAGCAGGTGGGTGCCTGAGGGTACACCCAGGAGATGAACTATCTGCAGAGAAGAGTCCAGAGCCTTCTGTGAGGCAGGTCCAGAGAGAGAAGTGGAGAACAGGATCCCAGACATATGGCTAGGACAGGGACTGATGATCCCCATGTGGACAGAAATGAGGCTCCTGGGCCCATGGATAGTGGGATGGGGAGCAGGTGGGTATGGGCAGGGACAGTAAGGCCTGGTACTGCCCTCAGGGATCTGGTGATATAAGAATATATGTGCAAAGTCCATAAATGCGTAGGGATACATGCTTTATGATTGCAGATGGAGGCAGACACCTAGATATAAGGCTCAGGTAAATCCGTATGCTCACTAGGGAGTCCCCTGCCTGAGGCCAGCTACTAAGAAATATCATGGACCAATTCAACCAGAGTTGAACGGATTAATCCAATAACTTGACTTCTGACTTTTAGAGAGAGGTCTTTCTCTCTTCACAGCAGTAATCCCACTTTGGATGCTAGATAGTCTTGACAGACATTTCTCCTAATTAAAAATTTGGTTTTCCATATTCTATTAATTTTAATCTTCATTTCAGCTGTATGAAACATGGTTTTATGCATGAGTTGACTCTATGTCTCTTTGAGGTGTATTATGGTGTGGCAAACTCTCTCTTGTTGAACTTCTCTGCAGTGAGAAGGATGTTAATGAGGATCTGGAGCCCTGGCGATTGTGCTAATCATCTGTCCACAGAGTCATTGTTATTTTCTGGCAAACCAATTGTTTCAGCATGCATAAAGCAGGTCAGAGGAAAAACAAGTAAGTTGCTGGCTGTGCTGCCTACAAGGAAGAAGAATGTGAGAAACTAAAGTACAAATTTGTACTCCAGATCAAAGGCAGGAATTTCATCTAATCTTCCATATTTCTTATACAAACCCTAATTATTTATTAAGAAGTAGTTTATTAACATTATTTATGCAGAATCAGAAGCTCTGAGCATGTATACTGAATCAGAGCATGTAGATAAGAAAAATAATTTTGCAAGTAAGTCTCAAAATTAGTTGCAAACTTGGCATGAAATCTGTTCCCTGCACAAAGAGGAATCTGGGATTGTAGGTGGCAAGTAAGTTGGATTTTTTAACTGCTATTGGCACCTAACAAGACAAATACACATCTGAGTCTGCTTTGCAAATTTTGCGGTATGTGCCTTTCTAGTTCTTCAGCATTGCTAGTTAAACAGTAGCTACTGTCACCAATCCATTTTATAATCAATCCAGTGATGTAGACTTGCTTGAATGAATAAGAAGGTTAGTTTTAATCTGAAATGAGACTAAAAATAGCAGCATATGGTTGCTGCTAAATTGCATCTACAACTCTAATCAAATAAATTCAGTTTAAAAAACTCTAACGTTTTTAAAAAAGGCATTTGGAACCAGTTGGAGTGCACAGATGTCGAAGTCATACAATGCTGATCAGATAGAACTCAGGCATTGAGGTTTAGAAGTGTAAAACTCTTTTGCTATGAGTGATTATTGCACAGTGCATCTGGCTCCTGAAAGAAAAGTTAAGTTTTATATAGTATAAGTGACATAATGGATTGCTATTAATTAGATGCATTATTACAGAAGATGCTGTAGTTATAGACTGCAGTTCCTCTGTGCACTCTTCTGGACACACTAAAAATACAGAAAAAATGCTACCATCTCTTCCCAAATTAGTGACTCTGCATATACCATAGCTAAAGCAACTTCCTTACCTTGTCTGGAATTAGGAACTGATTCTATTTGACATATGGTTAAAAGCAAAACTGATATGACTTTTCTTTAGTTTTTCAAGGTCAATTACTGCAGCTCTTCACCTCTAAAATCAGTCTGAAATACACCATCACGCACAGAAGGAGACAGAAAGGTGAATTCTTTTATATTCATAATTTTTAAACTTCCTCCATTAGACTTTGTTTTTATGTTCTTTATGTAGAGCTTTTCCCTCCTTCCTATTCCTGAGATCAGAGTTTTTCTGTAGGTCATTCTCTACTGATATTAATTTTATTAATTGGATAAATAATAAATGAGTATACATGAGTTAAGTCCTACAAAATGAGACACTTTTAGGGTTATTAGTGTCACAAGAATAAGCAGAACAGCAGGTACTCTTCATTTCCTGTTCAGTCCTAACCTATTAATTATGCTTGTACTTAGAAAAAAGAAGTTATGTGCTATTATAATTATGTTATCTGCTGATTAAACCAGAGTGAAATCCTTGTTTCTAACAGCCTCTAATGGCTCTTTCTTCTAAAAATGCTTTTTTTCTTTACACCCACGTATTCCAGTGGCTATGAGCTGTGTGCTTCTTATGCCTTATAGATGTTACGCATCTATTTCTGTTTCTTATGGTTCCAAATATTTTTGACCTCTAATTAAGAAAACAAAACACCAAAAACCCTCCAGTCTTTTAATGAATTCTGCCACTTCAGCCACTGAGCTAATTAGAAACATTTGCAGACTACAGAATAGAATGCATAGGAGGGTTTAAGCCATAATGCTATGGTTCTTTTAATCACAGACAGAAGAAATCTGCTTTTTTCTCTTGGAAAACTAAAAAAAGGTAAAAGGAATCCTGTGAGCATTAAAATGCAAGGAAGGAAGAAAGTTATAGTGTAATATAAAACCAGCTCACTTCTTTTTGGGATTTTTTTTTTGTAGAAAAAAGTTAAAATGCTAACTGAAAACACTAATTGAAAACTATTTTATATTTTTCAGACAGGAGGTGTCAGGAGTTTTTTTGTAGCTGTACTGGGTGTGGGTGTCCAGGTGGTGGTAGTAGAGGAAGGAACTGCAGTGCTGGTCTCTGTGAGGAAAGGCCAGGGACTGCCCCGTGCTGGACATTCCAGACAGTTCCATCAATGACACTGATGGGTGCCTCCAGGATAACGTGTAAGGAAAGGGCAAAATGATGCATGGACAATCTGTGTGAGAAAGGAGCGAAGGGAAAAAAAATACAGAGTGAAAAACCATCCTGGAGACACCAAGGTCAGTGAAGAAGCAGGGGGAGGGAAGTACTTCAGATGCCAGAGCTGAGATATTCCTGCAGACCATGGAGTGGCTGCAGTGAAACTGCTGTGAAACAGTGAGACTCTGTGGGCTGCCCCTGTGCAGCCCACAGAGGATGATGGTGAAACCAATATCCCCACGGCACCTCGTGGAGGACCCCATACTATAGCAGATGGATATTCCCTGAATGAAGGAAGCTTCAGATCAGTGGAGAGACCACAATGGAGCAGGCTCCTGGCAGGAGCTCATGCAGGGGAGGGAGTTGGAGGAAGGAGTGACAGAGAGGAACTGTTATGAACTGACCATAACTCCTATTTCCCATCCCCATTACACTGCTCAGGATGGGGCAAGGCAGAGAGTTAAGAATGAAGGGGTGAAGTAAAGCCCAGGAAGAAGGGCTGGAGGGAATTTTTGTTTGTATCTCACTGTACATATCTATTTTATTTGCAAAGAATTAAAGTAACTTTCTCAAGTCAAGTCTGTTTTGTCTGATCTCCCTGTCTTTGCCTCAGCTCATGAGCTTTTTCATCACCTTTTCTCTCCCTGTCCTGTTGAAGAGGAGGAGTGAAAGAGTGGCTGAGTGGGTGTCCAGCCATTGTCCAAGGTCAACCCACCACAGTAAACAAACAGTTTTTCTAAACTATGTTATGAAATTCTTAAAACAAATACTTTCTTCTACTTGAAATCAGAACTTTCTGTGGAGTTCTATTATTATTACTATTATGGGTCACAATAATTTATATGAATTTTTATAGCTAAAATTTCAGCCTGTTAAAATTTATAATTTTACTAGTGCTGTTTCTAACATGGTGCTTTCTCCAGGCTCTCTCACAGTTTTCAGCAAAACTGACTTCTCTGTGCACAGCAATATGGAGGTAAATTATTTTCATCCTAGGGTATAAGTACTCCCCTAAGTGTACCTGGTCCAGAGAAATTTAGGTTATTTTGTGGCAACTAAAGAAATTAAGATCCACATGATGTAAACACTCCTGGAAAATGGGAGCAAATGGGGCCCAAACACTCATACAACATAAGCATATGCTAATTCTGGAGGTGTTGCATCACACTTCAGATACTTACCTGAATTACTTGGAATCCAAGAGACAAGCTCAGCATTATTTTATTCTACAGTGTTCTCAGAAAGTTCCCTTACAATTTAAATACTGCATTTAATTTTGTCTCAAATGCTTTTTACTTTAAGGTTTTTTTCAGAGATCTCTTCCAATAATATTAGATACTCACATGTTTGTCAATATACCCTCTCTTCTTTTACAAGAAAATCTATACTAAAGATTTTTATCCCAAGTGTGAAACATGAGCAAAATTGTATTCATCAATGTTTCCACCAGGGTGGAGTGGAGGCTGTTTGTCATTATAATTCATGAAGGGGCAGATTGTTTCCCACTATTGAATGTCTGTCAATATTTTCCATGAGAAGTCAGTAAGTTTTTAACACTGTAAATATGGTTATAGTTGTAGCTAGGACTTAAGAACTGCACAGAATAATAGGCAAAATTTATTTGCATATAGTTCAGTTTGATTTGGTTTTCACACCTGTATAGAATGGGAAAAAAAAAAGACATTTTATTATCTGGTCAAAGTGAGATTGCATAACATCCTATGTAGGTGTCAGATGCTGTGTGTTAAAAATACAGCTTTGGCCATCTGGAATCTATTTGTTAAATTACCTTGTGAACCTTAGGACAAGACTGTAATTCCCTTGTCAGACCTGTGCAGCAAATAGGTTGAGGGAACTTGGTCTCTCCCTGCCAGACTGGACGTAGTACAGGTGTAGCACAAGCTGTGCAGAAAGCTGCTCTCTGGGGTGCTTCTTGAAGTGGTGAGACTGTAGTTCCCTGCAGGTGCATTGGGAGGTAGGTAATATCAGATTTACCTTTGCTGAAGCAAGAATAACTGAAAACCAAACTCTGATTTTGATCAAAAATCTTTGCACTTTGTTCCAAACTGAAAATTGAGCCCTAAGCATTTAAAAAGTCAAATACTGACTTTGAAGTTAAAATCCTATTCAGATGAAAGACATCCACACGTCTGCAGGTGTTATATTGTTCAGTCTGTCTTGACTGCAGAATGAACAAGACAGAAATCTATTGATTTAGTGAATGAAGGCTATTTCCACAGCCAAAGGGTGTGAGAATTTATTTTTACGTGAAAGCTCACATTCTGAGGAAAACAGCAAAATCTGTAAAAAGAAGTTTGTGGAGTACATAATTGTTGCCTTCAGTGAATATTGACTTCGTAATCAGTGCTTTAAAATATTGGGGTTTATAGGCTCATTCAAAGAGTTCCCTGAATAATGACTGAGCAGACAACTTATAAGTGTGATGCAACTTATGAACAGAACTTCTGAAATTGTCTCCAAATCCACTGAGGTAGGAGGGTGAACCAGAAATTGGTAAGTTTGAAAAACAGTTAGTGGGTCCTAAGACTGCGTTTAAAAACCGATAGGAACAGCAATACAGAAATTTTCTGTACTGCTTTTTCATATGCTTCTTATTCGAAATCTGAGAGGTAAATGATTTTACTTCTTAACTAAGAGATAAACTCAACTTCTTTTGTTTAATTATCTTTTAGCTATGAGATAAAATATTTTGGTTATGTCAGTTGTGGAGCACTTGGAGAAGTTTACAAGCCAGACGTAATATAGAACGCCTGGTGTATATGGTCTATCACTTTCTGAGAAACTCATTTTCAAGGCCAAATTGAACAGTCGGAACCCTTAGTCATTATAAAAAGTCGTAGTCCTACTACTGGTTTCTTGAAAGCCTTCATTTTTTTATCCACTGGACAAAGTTCATCAGAGCAATAGTTTTTCACAGTACATTTCTAATATTTGACAGTCACTTTTTCTGAACTAGAAGGAAATAAAAATATGGAATTCAAAGGTAGCATTCTGGAAAATTGCATTTTATTTGGTTTTATAAAAACATTTTACTTAGGCATATTTAAAATAGAATGGTTTTGGTAAGGCTGAAATGTTTTTGTTTGATTTTATTGACAAAATAATTGCATTATATTAATATAGAAGTCAAAATGATCTATTTTTGACATTATTGAAAAGGATAATTTATACAGTTCTTCAATAGACGTGTCAATGAAATAGATATTCTTGTGGAGTTAATTGATTTTGCTGAAATGGCATTTTCCAATGGGAAATATGACAGCAGAAAACCCCAGTATTTTCTTCTGACACATGCCATTTTTAAAACTGTGTCATGTCAATTCAGTGCACTGCTATGTCAGTAACAGTTTTGTGTGTTCCTACTGATTGTCTGTATACCCCAACTGACTAAACCCCACAATGCAATATAGATGTGAACTTTCACATTAAAAGCTCTGTCTGCTCAAAACTCCCACACTATCCTCATTGCATCATGGCTTTTGTCAAAATCGTGCATTGGCTCCTGTGCTAAACATCTTAATTTCATATGTTGTGTTTAGTATGACACTATATATTAGTGAATCTTCAGTTTAGTAAGGTGTAAAAGTGTAAAGTCCAGTACTCTTCTGAAGTTTTTACTTTAGAGATTATTAGACTTTAGACATTTCCTTCTTTACTGTACCGGGAATTAGGTAATTGTGCCTTTTATATTGTTACTTTGAATAATGGTGTGCCTTTTGTTAACTGTTAAAAAATGTAATTTTAAATTATATTACCGTTATTAAAGTGTTGTTTACTGACTAATTAAGAAAGGTTATAGTTAAGACAACCAGTAATTTTTGGACTGCAAAATCAACCACATTCTTTAAACAATATAAAATGCAAATTTTCTCAAAGTTGTGTTATGAAATCATAGAACCATAGACTATCTCAAATTGGAAGAGACTCGTGTGGATCATCATGCCCAACTCTCAATGTGTTATCTGACCCCAGCCCCCATTCCCCATCCCTCTGGGCCACTGCATGGGAGCAGGTAGAGAATTTGGCCATAAAGTTAAGTCCAGGAAGAAGGGAGGAGTAGGGGAAAGGTGTTTCAAGATTTGGTTTTATTTCTCATTTTCCCACTCTGATCTGATTGCTACAATTTGCCCAAGCTGAGTCTCTTTTGCCTGTGACAGTAACTGGTGAATGATCTTTCCCTGCTCTTATCTTGACACATGAGCCTTTTGTTGTATTTTCTTTCTCCTGTCCTGCTGAGGAGTGGGGTGGTTTTGGTGGGCACTTGTCTTCCTGAACTTCTGTGATGTGATTTCTTCAGTTCCGGAGGGCTGGAGGCATGCTCTGGAGAGGCATGGGCTAACCATTTCTGTGTTATCTGCTGACCACATGGAAATGGAGGTTGGAGCAGGCACAGCCAGGGGTTCCCAGCTGTGCAACATTTAAAGGGCCCTTCAATAGCAAGGCAGAACCACAGACCAGGTGGGTTTGCTGTAGGAGAGGGGAATCGAGAACAAGTTTGAGGACTCGTGCACTGATTTACTCACACAGCTCTGGTTTTAGTTTGCTTGTGTCTAGGCTTGCTCTGACTAGATGCAATTCCTAGATGTGGTCCTGTGGGGCTGCATGCTGGGACCAACTGACAAACAGCAGCAAGAGCAGACTGCTCTGCAAGGGAATGCAAATGGGGAGCCGAGAGTGACAGCAAAGCAAATGGGACAGTGGCAACCAGAGCCTGCTCCCACAGTACTCCTTGAAGAGAATTAGGGCCATGACAATCAGGGCCAGCCCCATCCGGTGGTGGCCGAACAGGTCTGTAGTGCCATGGCAGGTCTGAGGCTAAAGGACATCAAGCTGATGAGTCAGAGCAGGACTGACAAGATCTCCATCCCAGCAGTTTGATTCAGGTTACCCAGCCAGGCTGCAGCGGGGCTGGCTGGAGCACAGGCAGCCAGGGCCTGAGGAGAGAGGAAGGTTGGCAGAGCTGGAGGCTGTACTCATGGCCCTGACAGACATCTCAAGAGGCAGTACTGAAAAAAACACCACCAGTCTTGGCTTTTTGTCCTGTAGACAGTCCTCTGGCTTTCTCTCAAGAGCACTGTATACTCAAGTAACCCACAAAACCCTCGTGTCCCATATTTCCAGAAAAAAATTACTAATTTTGTCAAATAGAGCACAAAGGACCCAGAGGAGATTCAAGGCAGAGTACTTTTCAGGACACACATGGGCAATTTGCCTTACACAAGACTAGCTTTAATGAGCACTGGTGGGAATCAGTTCTTGCCACTTGATTTCAGGGTCATGAGTCGGTCATCTTCTGTTTGGCAGAATTGACTAGGTGTAGCTCTTTGCTGATGTGGCACATAAACTGGCATGAAACCAGGAAAAACTCGGGTATATTCTGCCTGTGCTCCTTCAGAAGTTTTTGATAATTGTTTTTTGTTTGGTTGGTTTTATTTTGTTGTATGGGGTTTTTTTGCTGAAATGTTTAAAAATTTAAAAAAAAATAGTCTAATGCATCAGGAAATTCAGCTGAAACTTTTGCACAGCTTCAGTGAAATCTGAAATTAGTTGTTTATCTATTATTACATCTGCACAATATAACTTCTCATAGCATGCACTTTTTTGAATTGATCTGCCTCTGAGTTCATCAGGTTTTTACATCTATCTGCTGACAGGAGCACATATAAGCTATTCTTTTTGTTGGAAGTACTTCATTGGTAATGATATTGACATTTTATTCCTTTTGCCAGTTTACACCAGACAAAATTGTGACTCATAAAGTGAAAATATGTAATTTACTTGATGTGTATTGCAAGTCATTAGTCATTTTAATTACATTACCACTACATGGCTGGAACAGAACTAATTTTGGAGTGATGTGTACCCTTAAAACATAAATGAAAACATCAGTTTTCCAGGCCAGAGGAACCTATTGCATTCCAGAATAGATTTTCTTCAAGTTAATGGAATAAAGTGGTTTTCTTTTTTCCTAATTCTTCAAGCAGGTGCTAACATTATGGACACATAAACCAGCAGTTCCTTCTTATTTCTGACTGCAGAAACACAAAATGTCTTTGATTCTCAATTTATAGTCTGTAAGAATATGATTGAAAGTAATTTTAGTTATGATGACTGTGTTTGGTGCTGCTCAAACACTAAAAAACCAAGATGAACATCAAAGATACATTCCTTCTGAATGTCTTATCACTTTTAATAAAAAAAATTGTCATCTGAGAAAAGCATCAGTTTCTGGTACACATATATATATATATTTATTTTTAGAAGCATATGACAGTTACATAAATCAGGCTGAAATTCCTTTCTCTAACAATGATACTAACCACTGTGAGATAATGTAGTGAGTGATACAAGATCAGGGCAATCCGATGATAATATTTTACTAAGATATTCTCCTGAAGTTGAGCAATTTATAGCAAGGATGAAAATGAGTGCTTGTAGTGAGAGATGTTGTTTTTGTGCTTAACAGTCCTAATATATTTTCTGTTGTCAGTTTGTCCAGTCATAAAGATTTTGCTTCTTGAACATTCTGTAGTAAAAACGTAGCTTCCCTCTTAATTGCATGAAGAAATAATACCTTTTGGGGTTTTTTAAACCTGAAATAAAATTGGTTAAATTTATACTTCTGGATTTTTTTATTAAAAAAGACAGAACAATTGTTCCATGTTGACTGTTTTCTCCATGCCAATCACCATGCTATACTTTAAATGCTCAGTATTGGTCTACTTCTATACTCACTGAGACTACCAACAAAGGATTTTATTGAAATAGAGTTAGGTTAAAATCAGGAATTCCTGAAATCTCAGTTTTATTCTTTTTTCTTTTCCCAGTTTTGGAGGATGTATACCTTCAAAATTCCCTTTCATTCTGTCATCTTGCAAAATAGCTCCCCTTACTTTCTATTTTTCCTTTTTTTTTAATGTTATGAATTATGTTAGGCTGCATGCCATAAACATATATTGAAGTTCGGCAGATATGGTGAGGGACTCCTTCCATTTCCCAGGAGAAGGCTGTACTGAAAATGTAATAACCATGACAATCAAAGCCCTGCTGTCATTCCTTCTTATAAAGAACTCCATATGTTTGTTAGGTAACTTGGGAGATATATAAAAGATTATATAAAAGAAAAACTCAAAGTTTAGTTTTGTATCTGCAATGGTCAATGACTTTGAGCATGACAGAGATTGTTCATTTCTGTCTACTAGCAAACAAAAGCAGCAGTGGAATAAACTTTAAATTCCTACTCCTTTTGCTTAATATTTTACCGGTGTCAGGATGATCTCTTATTCAGTATATCAGACATTGTCAGAAAAAATAAGGTGTGTATTCATAATAAAACTAAGATCAAAAAGATTAATGAAATCCCTTATATAATGACCAATAAAGCGATTAATTTTCCCTTGAGATCATTCAATTTACTTTATAGTGAATTGACTTGCCCTCCAGTTGAAAGTTTTTCCAATCACAGAAAATTTAATCTAACACTTCAGTGTTACTTTAATCATTCATCAGTTAAAGATTATAAGCTACCTCCCCACTTAATGAATATCAAACACCGCTTAGTCATTGACTGATACCGCTTAAAGATTAACATGTTTTTTCCTCTTTGCAATTCCTCTAGAATGACGTTTTTTGTGTTATCACCGTTAACTGTAAAATCTTCAGAAATTAATTGTCATTTTAACTAAGTTTTATTCAACTAGACTTCACTGCTAACTTTTCATTAAAAAAAAAAAATAACAAGAAAAAGACTTTTCCTTCCTGGAAGTAAATCATTTATAAAATATAAAAGAATCTTATGCTTTCTTTTAACATGAATCAAATATATGTGACAGATATAAAAGTCATGTCATAGAAAGAAAGGAAATAGAAGTATGAACCAGTTCAATTATATGGTAAATGATGCTTTAGGAGTGGACTCTTTCTAGATGCCAGCTGGATCATTTGGGTTTGTATTTCCCTTGATTGTTGATAAATAGTCAAGTACGCAGCTATGATAAGCATATGTACCACCATATTAACTAGCTGTGACAGTAGAGAAAACAAGACTACATGTATTTAACAGTTAATGTGGGAAAAGAAAAATAGATCTGGTAGAAAAAAAGGCTTCAGTACATTAAAAGAACTCTTTAGGGTGCAGATAGCAGACAGCTGTCAGGGTGAACCATTTACGAATGCTGACTTGTGCTTCAGTAGTGATGAGCAGCTCCTGCTTTCACTATTGCATTGTAATTAGCACTCCCTGAAATAGTTCACCAGAGATCTGAAGACTGCCAGGCTCTGTATGTCTTGCCCTGGCCTAGTTTAGTTTAGCTTTTCCAGCCAGTGATGGGGAAAGGTTAATGCAGAAGATTCTGCCCATTAGGAACACTAGAAATATTAAGAGACTTCCTATATTTTCTAGTAGCCTCTGTGTCTATGAAGCAATTCATTTAGGTTACTGTTTCAAAGAATGAACAATTAATAATGTTAAAAGTAAAAGAAGAATGAACTGAGAAAATTGTTTTGCTATAAACTTTTTCATCAGCTCCTTATTGTTTTTGCTTCTTTTGCAGGGAAAGGCTTGGCTCCTATATAAAGTCTTGTCTTTGAGTGATGGATATTATGAATATGGTATATCTTTTCTTTAATATGGAATTTCCCTGGATTATGTGAAAAAATAAATTTGTTTTCTCCCAGTCATCTTAAATGAAAAACAAAAAGGAGTGATTGCAGAAGAAGACATCAGCTAAAATCAAACAATAAGCTTCTGGGATCTGCTAGGGACAAGATTAAAAACTAAGGAGGCCTACACTTGTCCTTTTTTTTTTGGCATGTGGTTCCTCAGGGGGATGGAAGTTTTTCTGGAAGTTCCAGGAATCTTTAAAAATATTGGGAAAAAAAAAGTCTGCATCTGTTCAGTCTGGAAGGTTGTTTACAAATGAAATAAAATTTTCTATTTTCCTTTTTGGATCATACAGAAAGTAGACCTGAAATGCCCTGCTAATTTCTCTTGGTTCATCCTGTGTATTGGTCATATGCAGAATAACCATACCTCACTGCCAGCAGCCTCTGGAGCTGGTGGCTCCCCGGTGTTCAGGAGTGTCAGGGGCTCCCTATGGTGGGTCAGGGAAGCCACAGCCCTGGGCGTCTGGCACATCCTGGGGGAAAAGGCCAGGCTGAGGTCAGTCCAGTTCAAGGGCCTGCAGGTGGTCCTGGCTCAGCAGGGCTGTGTCTGGGCAGGGCAGGGCTGTGGGAAGTGGAGACCGCCCTGCTGCAGCACCACTGGGGCAGGAGCTGATGGCCTGGGAGCTGATGTGGAGTCCTGGGGCAGGCAGGGGAACCCTGTGTGTGAGCAGCGACAGTCAGGGACACAAAAAGAACCTAAGTACAGGTTGAACTCTAGAAAGAAGCAAAAATTTCACACCATAATTCAGGCTGAAGCTGCGGTTTCATAAAAGTCCATCTATGTTGGGGCTCCGTGCCACAGAAGTACACAAGAACCTTGAAGTCCAGCTGTTTACAATGACAGTTACTGTTTGTTATAAACAATTAAGATTATATCTTGATGCATGTTTTAGGTCTGTTTACACTTCCAAATAAATATTCAAAGTTTTGTATGACAGCTAACACAACTATGTATTTTTGCTGGGCAAAAACTTGTATCTAACTTTTTGTTAACTGTTTATCACTGTTACCCCAAACTAAGGAGTTGTGGGCTCTAAGATGTATAATCTTTCCCTCCCTCCCTGCTTTGCCATCTGAAGTGCTAACTGGGAAAACTTTCTTATCAGTTCAGGGAAGCATATTTATGCTTGTCCTACTTAGGAAGCAGATTATACCCTTAATAAGGAAAAGTGGGTTGGGGACTTCCCCCTCAGCCCTGAAGGGCAGACAGCTCCAGCTCAGGCAGTGGCCTGGAGTAAGGCTGGTGTGTGGTTGGAAGGGTCCAGCTGATCAGTGTCTGGGTAGCACTGGGTGGATGAACCAAGTTGGTAGGCATTTTGCATGAGGAGCTCTGTATCATGCTCGCTTGTGTGAAGTATATTTTTCACAGTGTGAAGGCTAAGTACTGTGTGATTATATATGACATTGAAAAGTTAGTTTGTATGAATGTAGCTGTTTGTAAAAAAAGGCACTGAAGTTTAAGGTTTAGCACTTCTGTTTGATTGGAAAGGTAGTTCGGATTATTTAAGACCAATAAACCTCTGTTCTCAGACGTACTGCAAATTGGTGTTAGTCTAGACGCACACAACTTACAAAGACAGAAGAAAAACCAGAATTAATTACATATAAATAATTTGAAAAAACTCTCAATAAATCCCAGTGTTATGAACATAACTTCTGGAGGGACAGACCAAGTGAAAGATGTAGGAGCATTTTATAATACTAAACAGGGACAACTCTAAGACTCCCTGGTAGTACAAGAGCATAATCCAAAAAAAAAAAAAAAAGATGATAGTTTAACATAGAATAAAAACACATGTACTGATTAATACAAGTCAGTGTCAATCAATGTTTAAAGACACAATGCTCCATCAATCACAATTTGAGAAAGGCAGATCCCTTCATTTAGAGTTTTGCATGTTTCCTCTCTCCACCTTCTTTTGTTCTGTATCCCAAAGGAGAATAAACAAATAAATCTTTAAAGTTTAAGTAATCTTTAAGACTCACCTCTCCTTTCATGAGTTTAGATAAAAAGGGTGGGGTCAGAAGTGATATATGTCCTTGACTTCCCAACCATTAACAACCAAGATAACAGTTTTACTCAATGGCTGCTATTCAGGCAGTGATTGACACAGGTGATCCATCTCCCCACTAGAGTTTCTGATACTTATCCGAAAAAAACAATTAGTTCAGTTCCCAGTTGATTATTGAAAGAAAAATACTGTTTTTATATAAGAGAACAGTAGGAAGCATTTTTCTTTATCTCTTACTGTAATGGATAGTAAGGGCAAAAACATATAATTTGCTAATCAAATTAAAACTTGTGAAAGTTTTCTTAAAGAGTGCTAGGTATTGTACTTGTGAAGGTTTTCTTAAATTGCTAAATGTTAAACCACAGTGTTACGTATGTTGTGCTGGTTGTGGGTTTTGGACTGTATTGATAAAGGGAAGATTCACTGTCTTCATCTTTGAAGCACCTAGCAGCTCCTAGCAACAGGACTGAGTGACAAAGTGAAACCAAAAGAGAGCAGCTCCCAGCAACGGGACAAAGTGAAACCGAAAGAGAACAGCCTCTAGCAAGGAGACAGAGTCGAGAGAGAGGACAAAGTGGATCTTTATTGGGAGATTCGAATGAAAGCGGGAACGGAGTAAATTTTGATTGGAAAACAGAGGGTATAAAAGGGACTGTAGCGCCGTTAAGGGCGTGGCCCGTGCAGAGGAGGAGTCTCTCTTGGAACTCTGCGCCTGCTTTGTTCGTTTTCCTTTAATTTTACTTTAATGTTTAATATTCCAAATTTTCAAAATTATGGTCTTTTGCCTATAACACCACTTTTTTATTTACAGCAGCATTAAATGATGGGGAAAGATCAGAATCTACTTCTTTTCTGCTTTTTCCCTCTCCNATCCCAAAGGAGAATAAACAAATAAATCTTTAAAGTTTAAGTAATCTTTAAGACTCACCTCTCCTTTCATGAGTTTAGATAAAAAGGGTGGGGTCAGAAGTGATATATGTCCTTGACTTCCCAACCATTAACAACCAAGATAACAGTTTTACTCAATGGCTGCTATTCAGGCAGTGATTGACACAGGTGATCCATCTCCCCACTAGAGAGTTTCTGATACTTATCCGAAAAAAACAATTAGTTCAGTTCCCAGTTGATTATTGAAAGAAAAATACTGTTTTTATATAAGAGAACAGTAGGAAGCATTTTTCTTTATCTCTTACTGTAATGGATAGTAAGGGCAAAAACATATAATTTGCTAATCAAATTAAAACTTGTGAAAGTTTTCTTAAAGAGTGCTAGGTATTGTACTTGTGAAGGTTTTCTTAAATTGCTAAATGTTAAACCACAGTGTTACGTATGTTGTGCTGGTTGTGGGTTTTGGACTGTATTGATAAAGGGAAGATTCGCTGTCTTCATCTTTGAAGCACCTAGCAGCTCCTAGCAACAGGACTGAGTGACAAAGTGAAACCAAAAGAGAGCAGCTCCCAGCAACGGGACAAAGTGAAACCGAAAGAGAACAGCCTCTAGCAAGGAGACAGAGTCGAGAGAGAGGACAAAGTGGATCTTTATTGGGAGATTCGAATGAAAGCGGGAACGGAGTAAATTTTGATTGGAAAACAGAGGGTATAAAAGGGACTGTAGCGCCGTTAAGGGCGTGGCCCGTGCAGAGGAGGAGTCTCTCTTGGAACTCTGCGCCTGCTTTGTTCGTTTTCCTTTAATTTTACTTTAATGTTTAATATTCCAAATTTTCAAAATTATGGTCTTTTGCCTATAACACCACTTTTTTATTTACAGCAGCATTAAATGATGGGGAAAGATCAGAATCTACTTCTTTTCTGCTTTTTCCCTCTCCTCTCTCCCCCCCCCCCCCCCTTTTTCTGCTTAAATATTGTATAAACAAGATGGTATTACCTGAAAAGTTTTCTGAAACAAAGAAGTTGAGGGCTAAAGACCAAAACTAAAAAAAGGGGTAAAAATAGCTCACCTGCATTATCACTACACCTCCTCCTATGCTAGCTTGTTATTTAATAGAGCCCTGATGGCTCTTTCAGGGAGTCCTTTTGACTTAACCGAGCCCAATCAGCTTCACAGAGTGACTTTTCATGTGTGTTGAGATTGACCCAGGTGCAGGTAAGTGTGACTCCCAGTGGCAGCATTTTTATGGAGTCTCTAACCAAGTCAGATGGCAGTGATTATTTCTGACTTCTCCTGACGTCATTGCAGCCTAATACTTACATCTTCCTAGTTAGTGAAATCTAGTGCAGGGGGAACAGCTGCTATACATTCAATTTTTGCCTGAATTTGAGCTTTTTTACCACAGGACCTGTCCTATATATATTCCTGGAAAGTAGGATACAGTGACAGAACTGGTAGAAGACATTTAATGAAACAATTAAATGATATAAGTGTTCTTATTTCTGAAATCTTACTACGAAACAGAAGAGTGAGAGAGTCATGTATTACTTTCTGATTTATTGCTTTTAATTTGTCCTTCCTACTTCTTTCTCACTACTTGTATACCTTCAGTAATAACATGGAGAAAAAGCAAGAATAAAAAGTACTGAGTATATCTGTACTGGAAACCAATTTTCAGACATTATAATAGAGACTTCTCTGCAAAGTTAAAAACTAGTTGCATAATTTTGCTATTGCTGGTTTCCCTAAACTATTTAAATATGAAAGAACAGTTTCCATTGATCAAAGTAATGCCTAAGAAGCTAAAAGGTAGTTATAATTACTGATATACCAGCTCTTGTGGTAGAGCTGTACAGCATTCAAAACATCTTAGCCATAAAACAGATGTTTTTTTTGTACTGTGCTTTCTCATTATATACTGATCTTCTGTTACAGGACAGAGAAGCTTTTGAACTCAGGTTAAAACTTCTCAACACTGAAAATATGATTATTGCCTTGAGTATGCACAATATTGCAGCAAATGAGTATGTGGTGTGTTTTCTGTCTAGCTACAACTTTCCTGTCCTGGATTTGCTTTGTATTTTTTCTCTGGAGTTCAAATTATCCATTTAGAAGCACTACAAGAAATAGAGCAAAAATTGCACTCTTTTTTTTTAATTTTTTTTTTTAATTCAAGTGCTGTCTGTATCTGCATGATATTTCATGGGAAAGACAAAGGGAAATAACAGAATTATTTGAAGAACTGGACAGAGAGTATTGTGATGGAGAGATTGAATACTATAGTGATATCAAGCAACTTGGTTCAGACTTGACCCACATAATGTCATCTCTTGTGGATAATTAAGAAGTTTACACTAGAATGTTAATGAGCCAGTGTTCTTCATCATCGCTTACTCATAAATTAATCCTACTTCATCAAAATACTATGGCAGTGTTGTTTTGGGAATTTAAGACTTCAGATTTGTTAGCAAATATTTATCTTAACTTTTGACTGTTTATTTCAATTTTTTTTTCCCGTTATTTCAGGTTGCACCATAAATAGACTCACTGAAATTTACTGGTTTTACTTTTCTTGATAAAAATATTTTGATATTTGTAGGTTATAATTACTTTCATGAATAGAAAGGCCATTACAAAATTGTGGGCTCAATAAAATAATTCTTGTTTTGTTTTGTTTTTCTCATTTTGCAGCAATTGCTGCTGATCACAAAGAAAATAAATATTGTCCCAGAAACCAATGATTACTTTTCGATTTCTTTTCATCTGAAACGTCTTTGTTCTTGGTGAATTCTCAGATAATAGATGCAGTGGCTTCATGAATATATTAAGCAAACTGTAATGACTGCTTCACTAATAAATGCTGATGCAGCAGACAGAATGTGTCATAGGAATGAGATATTGGGAAATTAGTATCTGTCTACAATTATAAGGTATTGATAAATAATCCAGAAAACCTTAATGTTAATCCTGCCTTGTTTTCTGCAGTCTTTTAATGCTATACACTTAGGAAGTGCTAGAGGTAGTTGTAAAGCACAGACATGCAAGAATATTCTTACTAATGCTGATTAAGATATCTGATGAAAACCCTCTTCTCCCTTATCTCTTAGGTTCTATGAGATAACTTGATAAAATACACAGGATATGGCCCACCTCCCATTAACTGATGTGGAATGGGGTGGGATTTTTTTTCCTTTTTAATAGGAATCAAAGGAAATGTCTATGCTGTGTTAATTCGGGGTGGGGGGGTGTGTTAAATTTTTATATATACATCAGACAAAAGAAATCTTTTAAAATTCTGTAGGATGGATGATCTTACAAGTACTGTGGAAATAGATATTTGTAAAGATATGTGGAATTGTGTTTTATATGGTCAGCTGTTTTAAATTTACTTGTAGCACAGCCTTTTGTCCTCTGTATTGGATCTTGGTAAACAGATCTGATATGCTTCTGTGCTAAAATAGGTTAAGATATTTGTTTGTTTTAGCAATATTTGAGAGCTACTATTCATACTCTCAACTTAAAACTTGCCTTCATCTGTCTCTTCATTTCACAGGAATATCACAAATCTGCTAAATAGTTTTGATTTGTTGTGTTGCTGATATAATCTTTGGAGGAAAAAGCAAACAGTTATCGCCTATACCTTTAATGAGAAACTTCTTGTATAACATCAAGACTAATTTGGATGAACACTGCAGGTATCCACAGAGCAAAAGCAATATCTTTCGCAAAGAACTACCATAAAAAGTCTTTGGGGAAGATACAATCTGCCTTGTACAGAAATAAAGCCAATTCTATTTCCCACTCTCTCTTAAATGTAATTTGCTTAGTCAGGTATCTTGAAAAAAAAAGATAAAATCTAAAGATTAAGAAGTCATATGACACAAATCAAAAGAGCAGAAGGGGTTGAGAATGAGTTTGTAAAGAAGTAATTTTTAGCATTCACTATAATTGGTTTGCTACAGTACTTATTCGTTATCTGCTTTTTTAAGTTATCACCATTTTTCTGGAACATGATGGATAATTGTACTTTGGAATCTGAAAGTAAAATATGGCATTTGCATAAAGATTTCATTTTTGACTCAATTTCACCTTTACATTTTTTAGCCTCATCTTGTTACAAAAAGGCACCTGAAAAGCAAAGTTAGTTTCCATAAGGGCATATCTTGTATTGTTATAGATCACAGGACCTTCTGACTTTTGAAAGGTAGCTTCCTACCCTTTACAATATTTCAGTCCTCTGTGTCACTGTGACAGCAACCTCAATTTGATACTATAATGTTACTAACTGGAGGGGCTGGTACAGTATCTTTGAGGATTCAAAATGAAGGTAAAAATATCACCTCAAGAATATGTTCAGTAGTTCTATAGGGAATGAGGGAAGAAAGCAGAAAACATGTACAAACCTTCAGCCTTTAAATTATACAAGCTGCTGAAATATGCACATCACACATTTAATCAACAATGGAGGCCCTTTTGGTGGGAGCAATTTATCATTAGATAGGCAAGGATTATGATAGATGATGGGACACAGGAGGAGAGCCTGTTTCTCTGCATGATTCTGAAGAGGTAGCTGCTCACGTGAAACATTAAGGTTTCTATACCTGAGAGAGTTAATAAGCAATTTAGTAGGGCGTATCTACTCCTGGATTATGCTTTCCTTTCAAACGTTTTCATAAAGCACCACTCACAAATGTGTGCCTGCTAAATGCTCTTGTCTCTGCTCTTCCAGCATAGACTTCTGGGCTAGTTCAGTTTTTCCCCAGGCACCGTTCTGCTTTCCACAGTTCACCTTTCAGTTTAACCTTTGAAAAGCAGCTGGTCCATGAAAATATCATACCAACTACGTATCAAATCAAAATGAAATTCAAATTTCCATGTTAATAGTTGCCTTTCTATATCTCAGTTGATTCCCTTTTGTATTGATTGAATAAATTTCTTTAAAATATATGCTAACATCCCTTTCATAGGATGCTTTGATTATGAACAGATATTTGTTATGCTTAATCTTATATTTGAAGGTTATCTATTTTTTTCCTTACACTTTTTTTTTCTTTTTCCTGCCTGTGATCCTTCCTCCTAGTTTAGGACTGTAGGGAGATCCTCAGCAGAATTAAGCTGGAATAGCTCTACTGATCTCAGAAAAAGTAGGGCAGTTAACACAGAAAAAAAAAAAGCAAGACTTCATCTCATTTTGCACCTGGACACAAGAATTGGGTTAACACATAACAAACCCTGTCTCAAATGTAAAACAATCCTCCAAAAGCACTAAGAGCAACTGCCCTAAACTTTAACTCAACAGCGAGAAATTTAGAAACATGTTTATCTTAAATTTTCCGTATTTCAAATAATTTTCTCTACATTCACTGATTTTTTGTTTGTATAATGTCACTAGTATTTATCTAATTTCAGGTTTATGCCTTGAGCTTTGCCACTTCTGCATGTTTTTGTAGCTTTCAACTTTTTTGTTGACCGCTTCTGCAGTTATTGACATCTTGTTCTTCACACGATTTTCGAAATGAGAGGTGGGATTCATCTTTCCAAGTCTGACCACCCCAAACTGAGATGGGCAAGTCTTAGTTCATCCCTCAGACTCTTTTTATCCTCAGTTTAAAAAATAACTGTCTATATAGGATTACATTCATTTTATTTTAAGAAAGGACGCAATGCTATTATCAAATGTTATCTAATTCCCACTGCAAGTTATCAAGGAAATCAAGACATACTAATTTATACTCATAGATCAAGCTTTTAGATGCTGCAATATCATGAGTTTTACCTGTAATTTTCATTTTATTTTCAGTATTTAATTTTTATTCATAATTTTAAAGTTTGTCTTTCAGGTAACTCTAAGAGGAGGGGTGAGTTGCAAACACTGTTCTGCCAATGGCTAGAGTTTCCTTAGAATGGTTATATAAAGTGAATCAGACTGCAATCTGTCCTCCATTTATTTTGGTGCCTTTTTTTTTGTGTGTCCCTGACTTCATATTCTTTTCTCTTGACTCCAGAATTTGCATTGTCCCAGAAGAGCACAGCTGTCAGCTTTTAAATCAAAACTCAGTCTTTAACTGTCTCAATATGTGAATATGCATAACTAAGAAAAATGTGTTTTTCAATGAGAACAATGAGTGACAATGCTCAAGAAGGAGTGACTATGTATATATGCACATGTATCTATGTCACCAGCAGTTCGAGTTTTGTGGGGGTTTTTAGCTGACTACTCTGACTTTCAAAAGGACTTGTCATGTGGATCCTCAGTCATCTGGAATACTTTTGAAAACACTTCATTCTTTTCCCCTGAAGCTTGCTCTGAAACTTTCATTCATCAGTGCCTCCTGGCACAAGCCTGCGCGGGAGCTGCAGTCCACTCGACCTACACAGCCAGAAAACTTAACATGCATTTTGAAAATTGCCTATTCTCCTTTTCCCAGTAGACTCAGTCTTTTACACATTTAGCTGCCACATTCAGAAGTCAAATGCCTTTATTATGATTGTTCATTGCCAACAATGTGCTCTGCACTATGCAATATATAACACTGCAGGGCAGGGTCTTCTCTAGGGACAAAGAATGTTGCTCTCTAGCTAATGGCAGGCAGTGAGACTGTAGTGATTTTTGAAGGCAAAATGTATTCTTGGGCTTCACTGCTACAACAGGAAAAAGATCAAAGCCTCTTAAACTAGACAGTGCAATCCTCACAGCTCCTTATTAGAGAAGGGTTTTAATTTGTTTTGGATACTCTTATCTTGTTGACACAATTCTAGACAGTTTCTCAAAATAAGTCAATACTGACATTATTCTTTGCCATTGTTTTCTCATTTACAGAAGAAGCCATTGTCTTTCTGTATACTTTGAGATGGGAAGGGCACTCACAGGATAGTGACATGTCCTCTATCACCCCGTAGGTCAGTATCAGAAACAGTACCTACACTTTTAAACAGTACACTCCCTATGTCCAGAAGCTTTAAAGGATCCTTTAAAGTGATGGTGCTTTGGAAGCAATGGAAATGGAAACAAGTTTTGTAGTGGTGGAGAGTCATACTAAAGGTGTACTGTACACATATTAATGCAACTGGATCATGCCACTGAACTCTTGAGAGTCTACTGAACCCTGCCTGATGAAAGTCAGCAATCGTAGTGTCCATTATCAACCTCTGTGGATGATATTTGGAAGGATTTGCAAGAATCTGTGATCCCCAGTGCTACTTCTCCTTCTGGCTCTTCACTTACTACAGATTGACAGACCAACCAGCTGTAAAATATTTTCTCCTATTGTTCTTTTTACATAATGTGCTGGACTTTCACACATTTGCATCACATTAATTCTCAGAGTCATGAACTGGATCTTCCTCATTTATCTGTAAGACAGACGACAGTATTCTGGAATAACCACTGAAGAAGAGATGAAGGTTTTTTGGTAAATGGCTACTTTAATGTCAGTACATAGTAAACACACCTCTCCTAGCAGGCAAAAATAAGAAAATCTAGAAGTTCTCTTTTCCAAGACTATGAATGAAAAAGAAACTTAGGAACAGGTATTATTCTTATTCCATTTAGTGATGAATTATAGTATTTTTCGACAGTGTTCAATCATTTTGCAAGAGGCCATGGCTTCATAACAGTGCTACTCACTTGAGCAACCCTAGTCATTCTGCAGGATAAAAACACAGTAATTGTCAGTAGTAACACAGTGACCATGGGCCAAACTCTTCTCTGTAACAGCTGGTAATGATATCAAAGAATAGTCAACCATGCGTTTACCCTTTTCTGCTGCAATATAATCATATTACTTTGAATTTTAAAGATCCCTATTGCTCTTTTATTTTCTAAATCTAGCTTTGGAGATGAGCCACTGTCATTGACAGTAATGCTAGGCTTAGTTAGAGCCTGTGTTTTGTTTGCAGACACATCCTTTTATTAGAGGTGGAGGATTAAGAATTAGTGTCAGAAAGAAATTCCAAAAACATAACAACCCAAACCAAACAAAAACACAGAGGAGAAAGATTAGCCTGCAAACAGTTTATTTCACCACTGACAAATTTGAAGTGAGGTTCTAAGAGCTACTGGTGCTCAGTGGTGTTAAATCACCTGATTTGGCTTGCAGCTCACAAAGTTTACACAATTACTTTGCTGGAGCATCCCACTGCAATCCCTTTCTATTTCTTTCTTTCCCATCTGAACTGACACCTCTCTAGAGAATGACACCTTTATTGGGGTAACTCTTTAACTAGTAACAATTCCAAGTGAGCTGTCAACAATATTGACTTATATTAGAGTAGTAAGTGTGTTTTCATGCATTTCAGCTATGGAGAAGAGCTACTGCAATTCTATGGAGAACGCTACTGCAATATCTCCATGTCATACCTCTGCCAAGATATGATTGGTCTCAAAAATATAATTTTCATTACGTTGCTCAGTCCACTTTTTTAAAACAAATAGTATCTTAATCCATAAATAAAATTTCCTTTATAACACATTTATACCTTACCTACATTTAAGGCTGGTGAATCTTGTGAATGTAAGGCCTAAGTTCTGAGGAAAATATTTTTCTGATGGGGTCCTATGAATATTCTTCTGATCTTTGATAGGTTTATTTCCTGACAGCTTCCCAAAAGTCCTGTTGAACTTTAGAGCACAGGAGAGCTTTTTTGTGTTATTTTCACTGTGTTTGCTATTTTTGAATGTTTATGCACACGTTTGAAATGCTTATGTGCAATTTGAGGTATGATTAGTTTTAAGTATATTTTAGATTATGTAGCCAAAGAGGGGACTCTGTTTTTGCACACTATACCTGAATTTCTGCCTGGTATCTAAAGCAGAGTGATATAATTTATTATAATTCTTAATCTACTCCATTGGAAAAAGTCTGCTCCAAGCTGTAAAAATATAAGATCTTTTTCTCTCATTGATTTCAGACAAACTTTTATTCAATGCACTTCCAAACACCACCATTATTTCAGGATCTCACTCTCATGAAATTTATTTCAGGATCTTACTCTCATGAAATTTATTTCAGTATTGTTCTTTTAGCCTTTTTTTTTTTTCTCTGCAATTTGTCTTGAAAGCTCTAGTCACAGAGCGAAGTTATTCGCATTTTCTACCCAGTGAGGCTTATCTTTCAGTTTAGGCAATTGCTTTGGGAGTTTGCATTTTGGTGCAATCTTCAGATGTTTTCTTCTTTCAGTATGGAAAGGAGCAAAAAGAAATTCAGTCAAAACTATTCAACTGCAGAAACTTACACAATTGCAAATTTTATGGTGAATTTAACCTACGCTACAGCCCATTGCACAGCTGCTGCATGTTTATACTAATGTAGGTTCCAGTTTTCCTTCAGACCCAAGCCCCAGTCGCCCATATTCTGATATGTCAGCTGATATTCCAATTCTACTCTGGAGTGGGCCAGCTGGCTTCCCTGGCAGGAAAATGAGGGGTTGCATTCAAGTCTTTTCCCTGCAGACTTTAGGATGACCAGAACCATACTGGTTAAAGCCTGTTTACAGTGACCCTCTGATGTCTTTTCATGCCCTCAAGACTGAACCACATTGTCTATGCTGTCTTGATCTTGTTTTTTTGCTGCAGAGGTTCTTACAAGGTGGGCTGCAAGACAACCCTCTCACTTCTGTTTTTTTGTGTACCTCTTATGTAAGGAGTGTTGATTTGTATCATGGAGAAAAATAAAGCACTCATTCATATTTTGAATGTGCCCACAACTGAATCCACAACATCTGGTGTGAATTCTGTGGCAGGAAAAGGAGTTAAACTCCTAGGATTTCCTGTGCCTTAGCCAGCAGAGGAGCCACACAGATTTTTTATTTCTTTTTTTATTTTGTTTTTTAAATAAGCTGAGGAGTATTTTTTTCTCTGTCATGTTCCACTCTAACTGTGATGAATTGCACAAAACGCATAGCAGGGAAGCTACAACTGGAACATCTCACAACTCAATCACCTTTAACTAAGTTTTAGGGCAAGTTACAGATGAAGCCTCAGTGAATGGAAATCCCAGAATCCAAAGAATGACAAGAAGATCCTTATTCACAGCTAGGCCTGTGTTTTGGGTTTTTCAGTAAAGTCCCAGTAGAGAAAATTTTCAGGAGTCTAAGGTTCCAAAATTAATTCCTTAGGAGATCCTTTAGGGTCATGCTCATTTTTCCTGTATTCTACAAAAATACATTGCTATATATGATCATTCTGGTATTCATGGAAGAATAGATAAGTGCATGCACCCTAGCTAGCAGAAATGCTTCATGAAGTACTGACTGGTTGGTAAGACCTGGCCTTTAGGACATAAGAAATATTAAGATACATTAAGGCATTCATATGTCCTCAGCATAAACTGTCTTTGTCATTCACAAGATAGCATAAGAAGCTACTTGTAGTTCAAGTGAAGGAAACTAGTCAACATCCTTTCTTAAAAGTTTTTTTCAAGTGACCATAAAAACATACACCAGACAATGTATCAACAAGCAACCAGTTGATAGAAAAAGGATCCTTAAAATAAATATTCATAAAAACAAAGTGTATTAACTTTAACACCATTCAGTAAATGACTGAAAATGATGAGAAATACATTAAGGTGCCTTTAGAAAACTCAGTGTTATGGAGAAATACACTTTGCAGGGGGAATTTTTTGGGCTTTGTTTTTTGTTTTTGTTTTTGTTGGTTTTGTATTACAGATATTGTTTTACTCTTGCATTAGGTTAAATTAGCAATATAAAATTAAAGTACTCAGAATTACTTATTTTTAGAAAGCTTTAATAATGCTATGGGAAAATTAAAAATTAGTTTCTTGTTTCAAACTCAGTTGAAAGATTTTTGATAAAAGAAGGGAACTGAACTGAAAAACAAGTCTGACATAATTTTCATTGAAGTTACCCAATTAACCTGGTCTGACCTGAAGCTGACCTTACTTTGAACAGAAGCTGGGACTAAATAACATCCCAAGGATTTTCCCAACCTGAATTATGCTGCAGTCCTACAATTTCGATATGATTTTCTACAGATTTGAAATGGAGCTAAGACCGATCTTATTATCTTCTGGACCACTTCTAAATTACGATTAAATTTCTATAAATATCCAATAAGGTCGCCAACAGAGATATTATTTAGGATTAACGGTGTATAAAATTGAAATACTGATTTCTCGCCTCTTTCCAGCCTCTTTACAAGACCTAATTAAAAAATTCATGAATGACTATTCTACAGATTTGGGGAGCCCTAAGACCAGAAACTCACAGTAATCTTAATAAGGAAGAGGGTTTATTTCCTTCTACTTAGTACTTATCAAGTTGCTTTTGGAATATGGTCTCCTGTTTTGGCTGTCCAGTAGACTCGTGAAGACTTTGCACTGGGTAAGTAAGTCAAAAGAATCCCCCCTGGTAAATCCTCCTGTTTCATACATTGCATAGATTATAAGCATAAGTCAATGAAGTGGGATAATATGGTTTCTGAACACACAGTCCAGTTAGTCTAAGCACTGCCCATGCCCAAACACCTCTTAAGAGGGTTCTAGATTGCCCAGTTCAAAAAATGCCCTGGAAATTGTGCCAAAATATCAGTAGCATAGATGTCCATTTGACATCTATGTGTTTGGAGCTGAAATCTGTCCATATATAGCTTAGAAATATGAAGTTCCAACCAGGGATTAAGCATTAATATCTTTAAACTGAGAGTAATCATATAGCACAAGGCGTAGAACAAAATTTTCATTATACGTTTCTGAAAATAGTTTAAAAGTCTGGAGATATAAAGATTAACCATTGCAAAAACAATAGGCGCTTAAAACCAATTCTGTGTAAGAGCTGTGAAAGAGCAGCAATGTCAAAATGGGAAACTAGATTTATTAAATACTCCCCCTCCCCCCTCCAAAAAAAACAAAACAAAACCCCAAAAACGTAAATTAAGATAGTGAGTCAGAAGGTATGTGTGTAACAATTGTTAAAATGTGATTAAAGTCTAAAAATACAACACAGCCACCAGAAAGAAAAAAGAACATCTTTCAAACAACAATGGAGGAAACAGGAGGTGGAACAGCTGGGTGAAGCTGAAATTTCTGAATGTCTGTGATCAGTTACCTCCATTCTTAATCACAACATTTGGGTTTAGAGACAAATGTCTCCAAAGCTCAGTAGTATCAGTGTGTGAAAAGCTTTTAATTGAAATTCTGTTATACATCTGTCAGAGAACTAGATGAGGCACCTTCAGTTTCATAAATAGCTGTTAGCAAAAGGTGTGCTTATTTTTGGGACTGGGGTCAAATGCAAGGGACTTCAAGGCAACTGGTAATCACTAGAAATATGTGTGTTAATGCTATCTCTGTCAATATCAACTCAGCAGACTTTAATTATTGTCTATTTCTTAGGGGAAAAAAAAAAAAAGATATCCCTAGCAATTTTCAGGGTAAAAAAACTAGGAGTTGGATTTGGAGGTCTATTTCCACCAGTGTGAGCACAAGATTAAGGGATGGGTCATGGCTGAGCTCTTCCTAATGTCATTGCTCTAAATCGGGACAATATGGAAAGAAAGACATGAGATCTGCATCAGGACTATACAAGAAAAAAAAAAACAAGTACCAAAACAACAAACCAACAGTTTAGCATTTGGAAAGTATTTTAACAAAGTATTTTAATGTCCATTCATTCCAGTTACTTTCTTTATATATTTGCATGAATGCCATGGTCTTCTTATAGGTTCCAAACTTTCCCACTACTCCAGTTGTTACTTTATCTTGACTTTAGCTTAATTTTAAAATCCAACTTGTATTATCTCAGTACAGAAAGCTTCCTTTTTGTTATATAAATCAATGCATTCCTTCCCTCCCCCCTACCCCTCCAGTTTTATTAAGTTTGATTGACAAAGATTCCCTTTTTGATTGCTGTTGGACAAAAAAAAAAAAAAAGTCAGGGGACCCATCTAACAGAAAAAGACTGCTTGGTAGTGAGGAGACTATGTTTACCTTACTTCACATTAAATCACATTGCTTGATTTAAGGATTCTCTAAGTAAGTAAATACAACTGTGAAGGTACTGAGACTCAGATCCAATGTTCACAAACCTTAGGTCGGAGTAGTCTAAATTATGTTGAATATATGAGTGTAAATACAGCAAAGAATTTATAAGTACTGGAGCATGTAAAATGAGGTTTATTTCAATAATCAATTTTAAGCCCTAAAAGCAGTAAGTAAAAAATATAATTTTAATTACTTGATATAGGAAAACTTGTTTTTGCCATTTTAACTATTACCCTCAAAGAATAAAAGTTGTTTTACCTGGAAAACTAACATACATACTTTTCTAACTATTTCATGGCTTTATTATTTCTTTAGGTAGTTGTATTTATTTTAATAAAACTACAATACAAACCAAATATACTTTGAGTGGTGGAATTATAACATATTATTTGAGGGTTGGGCTCGGGTTTTTTTGGGTTTTTTTTGGTTGTTTGTTTGTTTTGTTGTTGTTGTTGTTGTGGTTTTTTTGCTTTTTGGGTTTTTTTGTTATTTTTTCTTTTTTTTATCTCCATGATGAGGGGTGATACTCCTCTGAATCTGGAAACAAATTAAGCACAGTATAAATTTTCAAGCCACTACATTTAGTCCACATTTACTATCAACTGTCTCTTAAATGAAATGGAATCTTATGCAGTAGCCTCATAGAAACTATTGAAGTGCTGAAATATATGAATTTCATCTTTATTTTGAGACTTCCTAACATGGCAAAGCATTTTGGCTTTAACCTCTTAGCTTAATGTTATCAATCTTGTTACTACTTCAGCTTTAAGCTTCTTGCAGTTTTGAAGTCAACAAGTTGCTTGATATGTTATTTTTTTTCTTTAGAAAGAGAGATTCTGAAAAGAAAAATAAATAACATTTCAATATCTGAAATGGAAGACAAATCATGTGTGTGTGAGATCGTCCCTCTGGCAAAATGTAGTGGAAATAAGTAGAAATACATTTGGTAGCACAAATTATGGAAATGAATTCTAAATCTGTGATAGTCCCTGGTTCCAAAAATCCAATAAATATTTTCTCTAAGTGAGCTGGCAATTTTGGAAAAGTAGTCTCTTTCTTTGTATTTTCATCTGATATGCTTTCAGTCTCTTAACATTTGGTAGTAAAGGATATGGGAATAACTTAGATGAAGTTTATTTTGTACTTTGCAATATTTAAACTAAATATATGAATTGTGACAAAAATTAATTTGAACAAGATATTAAGACCTTGTTATGGGTGTTGTTGTTAGCTAACTTGAGATATTCTTCTATTATCTGTGACCCCCATTCTTAAATTCAATGTGCAATTATAACCTAGAGGTCAATGTATGTCTGGTATTTCCCTGTTTGCTATTGGGTTGGTTATATGATCAAAAGATGCAAACCAGGGTTTTCATATTTCTTCAGAAACATATTGTGGCTACTTTTATCACTATATACTGCAGATATTTATAATTGTGATTGATCATGTTGCAAGTACAGCAATTTATTTTACTATTTCCACCTTTGTTATTTCTGCTCAGAAGAGAAAATCTGCCATTATCCATCTATTCATCTGTAGAAAGATTTGAGGATGAGGGAGATTGTGGGGAATTGTATTTTTACTTTCATATAAGTCTATATGAATTCCTAAAATGGAAAAGTCGAAACCTCAGTATCTGGTATCATGTTGAATTTTTCCTCATTAAAATTGCCTGAAGGGGAAAAATTTTAACACCTTAGAAAGGGAATATTAAAAGATAGAACTAATTACTAAAGGATAGGTTGAAATTCAAACTAAAAGGAAGGAAAAATGTAAATATTATTTTCCTCGACTCTTTTTTTTTTTTGATAGCTTGAATAAATCTTAGTGAAGTATACCCTCAGTGACATTTTTGAGACCTGTTCAACTGATGTGGTTTTTTTAGGTTTAGTGAACCTTGTCACTTAATTGCAAAGAAGTGTATTTCAGTAAAAATACTGTCAGTTAGATTTTCAATTTTCTCTTGACTTACTCCCAGCATGTATAATACACATTTAATTAAAGAATGTTAACTTAAAATGAAAATTTAAAGTTATAGAGTAACAGAACAATGAAATCACAGATTCAATAAAAGGTATCTTTTCTTTAAATTTAGAATGTATCCAAGACAAATTATGAGAATAGCAAAAAAAAAAAAAAAAAGCAAACCAAAGCATTTTGCTAATCAAATGCAGAAGAAAATGGGAAAGCTAGAAGTGGAAAGAAATATTCTGGAAAAGCTATATATATGCATACACACGCGCACACACACACACGCATACACACGCGCGCACACACATGTCTCCCAAACCATTAGATTTTTGCTTCTCTCATATTTTTATACTTTTTTTAATTCTACCATGTGTTGATACCTGATATTTGAGATATGATTTCAGATGAAGATAAGAGTAAAAACATGGCAGGGATAAGTGATAGAATAGTGGTGTGTTGCAGCCATGACTCTTCAAATAATCTATTTTTTGTAATTTTTAAACTCCCATAACTTCCCTAATTGCTTATACATGTGACAGTAGAATAATTGCAGACTAATTCAGACTAATAATTTCAGACTCCATTCAGTAGTAGAAAGGAAATAAGAAAAATTATGTTTTTTAGTCTTCCTACTCAGTTGGAAGGTCACATCAAGAAATTTAAGTTCTCATAAAATTTTTGAAGTGTAGTTTTAAAGAAATAATTAAGCAGCTCATAACATATTCTTGAGAATATGATCAAAACAAACATTTTTCTCAAGGTATCTTGTCTTTGAATAAACTATAAGTAATATAGAAATTATTCACTACAGGTCACAAAGCTTACACTGAGAATTACTAAAGCACAAATCTCAAAATTCAGAGCCTGGTGCCTCAGCTGCTTCATGTCATATACCCCAGTTGGCTTTGATGACTTAAGTGAATCCTAGTGAATATGCTCCTCTTTAATATCTTTGTTGGCCTTAAGTGTAGTTTGAATCTGAACTGATTCACAGAGATATTCTGTAAAGTTCAAACATCACCAGCTTAAAAACAGCACCTGCCAGCTGTTCCCTCAATGTGTGAACATTGCCTTTTTCTTGGAGCCCACAATATAGTAGTCCTGTGATAAAATCTGAAAGTGAGGTGTGTTCTGTATATAAATAGGTTCTAGGGTGTGATATAAGATATCAAGCCATATTGGATAAGAGGTTTTTAGAAGATTAGAGAGAAGGAGTTTTCACCTTAAAATTGCTTAGGAAAAGCTGAGCAAGAAAATTTAAAGAGCCGCATTCTGACTTGCAATATGACAGTGTCCCATGAAAAACCACTTACAAATGAGGTAAAATCTGAAACTCAAGTCATCCTCTTCTTTCCTTCAGAGTTACACAGTATTCTGATTGGGTAAACTGAAGCCAGATTTAATTCAAATTATCTGTTTCCACATGTATAATTTTCTTGATGTAACTTCCTTAAATAAATCAATTCAAGTTAACTTTTTAAAATGCTTATATTAAGAACATCTTATGTGCCAAATTATAAGACTTCCTAGTATCCTATTGTATCAGGCTATGAACAGCAACTGCAGGGATAAGAACTACATAATTCATCACCCATTAAAGGTCTGACCATCAATGCCTTCATGTTATTACAGTTAACTAGCAAAAAGGATCATCAAATTTGCAAGGGCCATCTGGCTGTCTCCCAAAAGTCTGTTTTACCTAGAGGAGTACAACAGAATAAGCATAAGCAGGACTTTTTCTTGGAGGAGAAACACATTACACCATTTGGAACATTCAGTGTATTGCAACAGTGAAAGGAATCTTGAGAATATGATCTCTCTTGAGTTTCTTAACAGTTTAATGGTAATATTTTTTTAACTCATAAATCTTTGTTACAGTGCTCAAATAAATTACATTGTAAGATTAACACTTTAATTAAGGAATTGTACAGAGGATGTTTACAATGTGTAGGCATTTAGACTCTGTCAAAACCAAAGCCATCTTTTATGTGCTGGAGAACACATCTCTGAAATATCACCAGGAAAAAAGTTCTTATTTCTGTCAACATTTCATGAACTCAAACAACTCAAAGAAAGAATGATATCAGAAGAGGTACATGGGAGAAATTTGACAATTCTCTTCATCTTTGCTAATTAAACTCTAATTTCCTTAGACCTCCCATATTTAAGTGAGATGCTCAGTTACTCAGATAAGCAATACATATATCTTGTCTAGAATCCCCTAGCAGGTACCTGCACCTACGGATCTAATAAATATTACCATAATAAGCTAGATGGTGATTTTGAGGGGGTCTAGAGAGTTATCAGTGAGGCACCAAAAAGTCAGGAATCTGACTTTGTGTCTGCTTCCTGAACCACAGCATGTTGGACCTTGTCCTATACAAAGTGACAACTACCTATCACCAAAGTGAACAGGCTGCAGATCTACAGTTCCTCCTCAGCACTTTTCCTTGTGAAGAAAACATTTTGTAGTAAGTTTCTAAAGAATAAGAAAAAAAGCCATTCTGTGATTATTGTTGCCTTAGGGTTTTCATGAATTTGTAGATTTTTATACTTCTAGGTATACTTCTCACATAGAGTGTAGCTAACAACCTCTAACCCTGTGTTAGCTGTCTTAAGGGTCAGATAATAGCTGGAACACTGCATAAGGAAAACATGTACCAGAACTAAGGCAACTAGATACCATGTTAGTCAAAACAAGAAAGCAAAGCCCAGCAACTTTGGAGAAGCTCCAATAAGGCAAAGGGGTCTTAAGACCTCCAACTCAAGTCTAAGAGAGGCGTGCCATGAGGTGGAACCAAGGGAAGTTCTGGGCATGGACATATCTTAGATTGGATGGGACCTTTAGATATGATAATTGAGTATAGTTACAAAATTAGCATGTTGTCACNAAAAGACTTTCAGTGTGACCTCTGACTGATTATTCCACCTGTCATCAGTGCTTTGCTAGAAGGCAGGTCAGAGTGTCTGATGGCATAGGGCTTGGAAACTTATTTTCATGTCATTGCTCTTGTTCTTAGAACCAAGATGAGTTCAGTTTTGGTGAATTGTTTCACTTAAAGACTTTAAGTCTGCAAAGCACTTATGCAAATGTTTTATTTTAAACATGTGAATAGTACTATTAACTTTGATGGGACTATTCACATACCTAAAGCTAAAGACATGCTTAAGTGCTTTGCTAATAACAGTGAAGGAGGGGGAAAGAACACCCATGACCTCCATTTATGTTATTGCTTCATTAATTTTTTTATTTACAGGCTCTTTTAGGGCATTCATCATCACAATATTGCAGTACGTCAAGAATATTAATGTTGCCATTCATTTGCCTTTGCTTGACAACTGTTGTGCTTTACAAAAAAGAGAAAAAGAAGATTTCAGGGAACGCTGGATGGCTTCTCTAGGCAATCATGACAAGTTCTTAATATAATTAGAAAAAAAGCAATTAAACTTTCACACAAATCCCTCAGACTGTTTAAAATGATAGATATTTCAACTTCAGTGTGCTCTAGGTTTTTCCACAGTCCTATTTTTTTTTTTAAAGAAACAATCCCATATGGTGAAAATTCTTTCTGGAAAAGAAAGACCTTCTAATCTGCTGTATTTTATCAAAGTAAACCAAATGAAGCTGTCATGTTTTTAAAATGTTTGTTTAGAGTGTACTAATGATTATGTAATTTCTTGCTTTGCTGTTCCACAGATGGTGTATAGGTTCCCACCCTGAGAACTCCCTCCGGTATTGTGTAAGGCCCATGCATCTAATGAAAGAAACTCATATTGCTTAAAATGTTAGCAATACAAGATAGTAGTTCTTAATAAAAAAATAAATCCATGCCACAGTAGAATGCATTTTGAAATCTAGTCTGTTTTACCCCTTGTTTTCCTTCCATTTGTTCCTTTAGCTAACACTGGAAACGCAAATTTTAATGTCTGACAGTGCTACAGGCTGATAAATGTGAGAACCAGAAGGCTGAATAAAAAGTAATGCCTAGTCTCTCAGGTGGAACTGCAGATTCTCCTGGGTGCTCTCCCTGAGTCTGTCCCCAATTCATTACTGACAGAAAAGATTACTTAAATGTACTTTTAATAAATATTATGAGCTATAATAAACAAAAATGAAATATGACATAATTAATCACTTAGGCAGGATGATTACAAATTCCATCAAGCTAATTGAAAACTAGGTGTATAGTTAACAAAATAATACTGCTTGGCAGAAATATTTGTGATAAAATTGGAATGATGGTCTATATTTCCTTGTAATGGTGAGGTTTAAGCTCTTGGCATTTTCTGCTGAAGGCAACACCCATTCAGTTAGGTAAGGTTCACAGTATGGATCCCATCCTTAGGCTGTTTGTTGAGCAGCTGGAGTAGACAGATCTGTGTTTCACCTTTGCTCTGATATACAAACTGATGCTGGTCAGAGTTGTAACACCATAATGCTGTAGCTTCAGGTATGCAGAGGAGCAGTTGTTAGTTAACTCTGGTAATTGTGACCCCCATCACATCTTGCTTTCTGAGCTGGAGATGACTTACGGGCAGCCAGGCTGGACAGAATTAACATGGTATCATATATGTTCATGCGTCCATGAGTACACGAAGTTCAAGTTTTCCAGCTCTTTCACTGTGGATTTTAATTTGGTTTATAACATGGCTACCTAAATCTGAGTTTGAGATTTCACTATTGGAGACCATCTGAGAGTTGCAAAACTAAACTTCAGTGAGCATTCATGGATTTAGGGCCAAGTGGTTTGGAATTTAATTTTCAAATAGTCACCAACTGATTGTATTACAGAAGACTTAATTATTTTACTAACTAGTGACTATACTAAATTATATTTTATATATATATATATACACACATATGTGTTTAGCTCATATATATCAGTTCCTCCTAGAAGGAAAAATTCAAATCCAGTTTTTATTGTATAGTCTACCATATATAAAATCATAACATTTTATATATTTTAACAACCTTGATTTCAGATAGCTTTTGCTATGTGTAATGGTAAAATATGCAAACTTTCTAAACTGGTTACTAAGAATAAGCAGTGGGTTTTTCCAATCTGGTCTACTTCTGAAGTTGTGCAGCATCAGATTTTCAGGGTGATGGAAATAGATCATTTTGCATGTTACCTTATTAGAAAATGTTATGGATTAATACAAAAGTAATTTTTATTACAGGTGGTGAAATACAACATTTAAAAGCACATTAGGAGTTGCACTATATCAAGGGTTAATATTTTAATGTTTTTTTCCTTAAGAGAAAGACAAGAAAGTAGAAGCTTTGCATAATAAGGGTTAAAGGTTTCTATAAAATCTTAAAATTACATATTCTTTTTAAACATTTAAACCTGCAATTAGAGGTGTATCCAAGACATACAATTATGATCTTGAAACCCAAAGAGAAACTTTCCATGTTCTTAGATGAGAGATTTTTATGATAGACTTTAATCTCTCTCAAAATATTTTTGCATGAGGTTAGAAACAAAATGTAGAATTTGTGCCAGTTCATCTTCTAGTCAGCCCTGAGGATGACTTTTAACTGTGTCTCATAAGATCCTCATAGAAAAACTCAGGAAGTGTGGACTGGATGAGTGGACGGTAACATAGATTGGGAACTGGCTGAATGGCAGATCCCAGAGGGATGTAAGCAGAAGCACAGGGTGTACTTGAAGACCTGTCACTTGTGGTGACCTGGAAGGTTCAGAATTGGGCCCAGTATTGTTTAACTTACTCATCAGTGACTTGGATGAAGGAGCAGATGCCTCCTCAGCAAGTTCACTGATGACACAAAGCTGGGAGGAGAAGGACTTCGACAGGCTGGACAGATGGGCAGAGAAGAACTGTCTTAAATTCAGCAAAGCCAAATGCAGGGTTCTGCACCTGGAAAAGAATAACCCTGTGTACCGGCACAGGCTATGAGTGACCTGCTGGACAGCAGCTCTGTGGAGAAGGATCTGGGAGTGCCGGTGAACAGCAAGCTGTCCGTGAGCCAGCAGTGTGTCCTTGTGGCCAAGAAGGCCAATGGCGTCCTGGGGTGCATTAGGAAGAGGATTGCCAGCCGGTTGATGGATGTGATCCTGTCCATCTACTCAGCCCCACTGAGGCCACATCTGGAGTGCTGTGTCCAGTTCTGGGATCATGGGTACAAGACAGACACGGAGCTCCTGGAGAGGATCCAGCAGATGGTCAGTTGGGCCTCTTAAGGCTTGGAAAGAGATGACTGAGAGGGAACCTCATCAATGTCTGTAAGTATCTGAAGGCTGGGTGTCAAGAGACTGGAGCCAGGCTCTGCTCCGTCGCGCTGAGCAATAGAACAAGAGTCAAGGTGCAGAAACAGACGTACGGGAAGTTCCACCTGAATATTAGGAAGAAATTCTTCACTGTGCAGGAAGAGAGGCTGTGGAGTCTCCTTCACTGGAGATATTCAAGAATAGACTGGGTGCAATTCTGCGCAATGTGTTCTAGGATGACCCTTCATGAGCAGGGAGGTTGGACCAAATGACCTGCTGTGGTCCCTTCCAACCTTCTGTGGTTCTGCAATTCTGTAATTTAAGAAAATAGGATATATATAATCTCCTTTTTTTACCACTATTAAGCTTTTTAAAAAGTACTGTGTGGGGTTCTACTGCACCAAATACTCTGACATGCAATATTATCTATAACCTCTCAAGACTGCTTTCAGAAGTGGTGTCCAACCTGTAATGAAGAAGATATACATTATACTGTAACTCTAGGTTCAGGTAAATATCACATATTTTTATTAAAAGTAAAATTCCTGCAATAACAGAAACCTTAAATAATGATTTTCTCAAAAAACTCCATTTCATATTACAATATGAAATTTCATAATTATAATGCATTTTCTATCTATTTCAGGAGGAAGCTGCTTATGAGAAAAATGCCAATATTTTGACTTTCTGGAATGTTGTGTACAATAATACTGGTTGTTGTTACTAATTTTAGCTTCATAGGTATTATCCAGTACATACTAAGATTTCAGAATGAGTAGATTGCATGGTTCTCTATTTGTATACTTAGCTGAGATAAAGTAACTAAAACACTAAATCACAATTATTCCAAAGTACTGGAGGTCATCCGTTCTCAGATTAAGGTCATTCAGAGTCGAGACCTTGACTTATTTTTCTTTCACTGTTTTTTCCCCCCTGTACAGACAATATATGTAACATTTATCACACATAAGACTGAAAAAAGCTGCATTTCCTAAAATGAAAAATAACTATTACTGAAATAAAATTATTTTCTCCCAAACTAACTTTTTTTTTTTTATTTTATGCATGATCTGTATTTCTCTTTGAAATAGTCAATATACTGTATGGAGGCTGCTGAAGTACAAACATTTAGTAATGAAATTGCACCAAATAAAGGATCTGTAGAACAAAAGAATTATTAGGCAAATTCACGGTAATGTAGAGTTAGAAATTGTGCTATTGAAACTTCATATTGAAACATATATCAGTTTTTTCAGTTTTATAAATACGCGAAGAACTGAAAGTAAGTTCGTTGTTGCAAGAACATAAGGGAAAACAATGTTGAACATAGACAGTAATGGATTAAGAACTGGATTAAGCAGAGCAAGAGTTGTGTTCCACTTTTCATCTACCTACTAAAATCATGGAAAAAAAAAAGAAAAGAAAAAAGTAAATACAATGATGATAGTGATACTGAATTTTCTTTTTCAGAGCCATAAAACTATGTCTTAACATGTTTCTGACACTAATCTGAGCTTCTCATTAACAGCATATCTAACTTATTTTCAAACAAAATGCCTCACATAAAAGACAATAAGCCTTGGATGATAAATATAATTGTCAATCAAAGGTATAATCTCAAATAAGAATGACAAGTATGTTTCGCCAAATTGTTTCTCCACAATGACATGCCATGACATAAATAGTGCTTCTCACATTTACCATGAGACAAGTATGTTGTCCATATCTTCCTTCCTGTGATTTTGCTTAATTAATCCATGTTAAATTGCCAGAATTTTTAATTTTTACAGTGTGTGTTATCTGAAGCTTGTGAAGTACTCTACACTCTCTTCTACTTTACTGTCACTTATTTTGGAAACTGACTTTTGACTTATTGTTTTAAAACAAAGAAAACCTACTAATCTAATTAGCATGTCTTGAAAGCTGTAATTTTCTTGGTTTCCATGTTGATCCACAATAAAAGTGGAAAACTTGTCATGAATTGGAAGCTCTGAATACACTCTTAAGACTGGAAATAAAAAGAAGAAATATTAATCAAGTTTTGTATAATTCTAATACTCTTTGCTAAAAAAAACCCAATCTGTATCTGTTTTGAGAATATGTGTGTCTCTGATATATAGTTTTAAAAATGTTTAATGACAATTTAAATTATGTTGAAATAAAAAGCCTGTTATAATCTAGATTTCCATCCCTTATTCCAGTGGTGTTGTGTTTATTTGCTGTTCCTTTTCGTTTTTCTTTGGAAAGGTGACTTCTTTTCCTAATTTCAACAATAAAAAAGACATGAAACACGGTATGTTCAGTAGCATTGTATATTAACATGTATTTTAAATTTAAACCCATTAATTTTTATCCAGTGACTACCATCATGGGATGCATAAGAAGTGACAAAGCATGTTTTTCTTCTTGAATAATTTCCTTTCTGCAGGGAAAGATTTTGGCAATTTATGTGCAAGACCACATCTTCTCATCAGAATAAGTCACTTTAACCAGAGTATGCTACTTTTTGTAGGCACATTAGTAAACATAGTCTAAGTTTATAACTGCAAAGTTTGCGAGCAATAACAAAATTTACAGTTTCAGTAGTTAGACAACGTGTCAAACACAAGTTATATACTTTGCATAGGAAAACACAGTGCTGATGTGACATTACAGAAAGGTGACCCTTGAGATATCACATAGGCATCTTAATTTATGGTAGCACATCAGTTAAAGAAGCAATGGGAAGTGACACATACTTGAGACCTGAATTCTAAAAGTATAATTGCATGTTGCCTTCTATGGTGACCAAAGATTGTAACTCTAAAGCATGCTGCAGTCCTTGAACTGAACTAAGTCAAACAGTGTGGGAACACCATTTGCTGCAGGCAAAGGTTACCTCTATTCAGAAGAGACAAGATGGTGTAGTTGGTGGTTCAGAATTTTGATATCTTTAGACAGAAAAATAGCTGGGAATGGGGACAGAAGCTTTTAATGCATGCATTTGGAATATAAACCATATACTAAAGATAAGATTCCAAATAGATCCTTCTGTTCTCCCCCTTAACAATGGAGTTAATCAGAAAAATGATTTAGTAAGATCAGAGAACATTCTCTGTGACAAAGAATTTTGGTGTGATCTGTCCTTAAAATAAAAATCGGCATTGTAGTGTATCTGCTGGAGAAAACATGGGCATCACAATCATATGCATATGATTTATACTTTATCCTCAAGATGTTCTTTCCACAAACATGAAGTGTTGCAGTTATGACATGAAAAATTATTACAAATGGGACTGAGAATTGCACTGGATGTGACCTATGTATAAATAGAGAAAGGGTGTCAAAATACTACGACAAAGCCAGCATTTGAAATAGTCGTATGGCTATAAATTGCTCTCTATTTATTTCAACTTAAAAAGAAAAACAAAACACACCATACTTGAATATCAAATTACTGAGACCCGGATACAGGTAAAATTTTGTGTGGCTTTACTCTGTGACAAGTTTTCTTCTAATGTGAAGAGCTATAGATTATGATTTTAAAAACAAACAAACAAACAAACTTCTATCCAGTCTTTTCATTCTTAAAATAATGGGTGGAATTGATTGTAGCAATTTGTTTCCATCGAATGCTTTGGGCTCAACAGGTCAAGTGCTAGGCATTTTATTTTGTGTGTATAAAAAGGAAAAAAATGTGTAAAAATTTAAATTTTAGAAAGGTAAAAAAAAAAGAAGCCTTTTTTAAAACAAATCCATCAAATCAGGTTTCATCAGGCTTGTAAGTATATAATCTTGATGTTTTCACTGAAATTGCGATAAAGGGTACAAGCTCTTTGTTCAAATTAGGTTGTCTGTCATTAACTTTTCAAAATATTTGTAATAGCAGTTACACTAAACTACTTAACCAAAGGAAATTAAAGTGGGGATTTTTTGGTTGGGTTTGGGGAGGGGGGAAGTATATTAGTGTGGTTTTGTTATTGTTTTTGTTATTTTTTATTTGGTTTGAGTTTTTTGGTTGTTTGTTTTGTTTTTGTTTTTTGTTTGGTTGGTTTGTTGGGGTTTTTTTGTTTGTTTGTTTGTTTGGGGGCTTTTTTGTCTGGAAATAAGCCTTAGACTTAATGGAGTATGACATGGAAAAATAAGTGTAAACTAGTTCAGAACTGAAATCAGATATCAATAATATTTGTTTTCCTCATCTAAAACTTAAAAAGAAATCTACTGATATTCCCTGTCAAAGTGTACTTTCAGTACTGATACTTTACAGGAAGACAGAAACATGGCAGACGTTGTAACATGAAATGTCCCTGTGAACATTTCTAGCTATGTAGTACTAACCATTAAGCAATATTTTATTGCTGCTGAAGAGCTGTTGTTTGCCAACTGCTGCTTTTGATCTAATTGCTGTGATACAGATTGTTAGATAGAATTCAATGGTTCAGGTGTAGAACCATCTGTGCTCAGAGGTACTGGTGGTCAAGGAGAAAAAAAGGATTAGAAGACCTACTCAGCAAGATTTTGATTTTTGCAGCCCTTGCCTAGTCAAATGTGGTCATTGTTGCTAATTTTTAAGTGTTTCCTGTCTTCTAACTCTACGGAGGCTTTGGGGATTTTCAATGCTTTAGTAGTTACTAGTCAGCTTGTGAAATGATGAATCATGACTGTCATGATATTTTTATCACCAAGAAGCAAAAAAGAGAAGTATTGAAAGAAAAGCAGCCAGAGACTAAACGTCCCAGGCAGGAGGGAGCTGAAATAGAGTAGCCTTAGGTAAATCCACCCTAAGACTACAAGGAGTTTTAGCATTACACTGGCACACTGCTGTCCCAGAGGGGCCAGTGGGCTTTGAAAGCAGAATTAGGAAAGCTGTTCTGACAGTTTAAATGCAACACAAATTGGGGCCTGAGTCATTAGTTCATAACCTTGGGAAGATGCACTAAGCTTACATTTCTGCTCAAGGTTCAAGGTTATTACTGTGCAAAGATACTGGCCTTTTACTGATTTTAGCCTGGAATTGAAATAATGGCCCAGCAGACAGACTGCGTTAATTAATAGTCCAATGCATTTTTCTTCTTGGAGCAGGTATTTGTTTTGAGTCAGGAAGCAACAACTTCTAGAAGGAGTTACAAAATATCTTAGAGCTAAAGACATGGTGATACATTCTGAAAAAGTGACAAAAATAGACAATCTTTCAGAGCATTAATCAAAGCATTTCCAGTTACTGTTTCAGGGTGGTTGGAAGCATAATAAATATTGAAAAAAAGAAAATTAATCTGTTTCTGCAGCTTTCTGTTTCACTGCTGTGGGGATGTTAAATAACTTTTCCCATCCAAAGAGAGATCATGTATTGCATTTGCTGCTTCCTTAAAATTACTTTCTGCCTTATGTGTGTCCAGTCCTAAAAGCAATGTGGATGTCAGTTTGAATTTGAGAGTGTAGGAGTTGTGGAATTGAAAGTTGTGGTGACTTAATATTTTCTCCCTGGAAATTAGAAGAAAATACTGCTCCTTTTTTTTTTTTTTTTTTTTTTTTATTTTAATTAGAAGACATAACTGCTTATCAGCAACCAGTCATTAAAAATCAACTCCAACCCTTCAACTTTTGAAGTTGTGTTTGTCATCAGGAAGTTTAAAAGTTGAAACACCTTAGCAATGACATGCACAGAGTGAACTCCACGATAAGGGAGATGTCAAGCTGTGATATTCATCTGCATTCAATTCTCTAAATTCAGCTGCCCTAATGACTAATGTCCACTGTGAATGCAGAACTGCTTGTCCTGAAATTCCTGGAAACTGTGCTTTAAGAAATGTAGTCCCTGAAAATTGTACTGTATAGTTTCATATCTAAAATAAGACTGGCAATTTATTATGTCTTCTGTGAATATCAGATGTTCTCAGAAAGAAAAATGAGCACAGGAAGGTAAATGAGTTACCAACTTGTGACAAACATGAGAAAATCCAGAAAAATCCCATGTAATCTAGAGAGGAACAATTACTAGAAAGTGCAATGAAGAATATATAGGACTCTGCAGTTCAAGGACTTTGTTTAGTAGCATGCAAAATACCTAAACTTCAATGTATGCATTTATCAGTGGGTTGCACAAGAGGCAGACAGTTTATAATATTTTCTCCTAACAATGGTGGCTTTTTAATCCTCGAGTATACAAAACTTAACAAGGCCCACAAACATCTACTGTCATAGCAATCAAGCATTCTAACGATGGGAACATTGGCTTAAAAAAAAAAAGTTAAATAATAATGAATTTAGAAAAAAACCTCAGACTTTCAGATACATGATTCTTAGCAAAACTCAAGTTTAGTTTTAATTGAGGCACAAAAGTCTTTAGCAGTACAGAATAAGTGCAGTAATCTTGGGTAATGTAGGGGAAGGAACTGGCTAGTTATAATCTTGTGCATAATTGAAGAAAAAGATATTACAGTGGTATGGCAGAAAATACTTGATATCTCTCTTTTTACTGCTTCAGATTTTTGCCTAGCATCATGTCAATCATACTATCAAGCTAAAATTGAATGACATTGTTGTGGTACTCTTTGAGACATTTAGGCATTTATTTGTTGTTTAAGCTTGCTCATATGTTCACTCAGAGTTATGTAACTAGAATGTTGCCTTTTCTTCCTCCCTATTTTTTTTTAGTTAATTTTTTTCTTGAAGTTTCTTTTTTATTTTATAGGACCCTTTTATGAGCAAAATAGCAAAAAGCATCCCCCAGACGGACTAATTAACATTTTCCCATATTTGTAAGATGATAAGTGAATATACTTTTTTTTGGTGAATTTTCCCATTTTATATTGGCATTATTTCTTTGCTTGTGGATTTGCAGTCTTTGTTTACTTGTGGACCTGAGAGCACAATTTTTAAAAAAGTTGTTAGTGCAAACTTCAAACAACTATATAGTCCAACAGAAAAGGTATTTAAGCATGTCTTCAGCTTGAGCTGCATTAAGTGCTTTGCCAATATGGAGTCATAATGAATTAAATATTTCTCCTTTTTTTTTTTTCCAGACAAATGTGTAGATTTTAAACAAATCGCTTTGGCCACAAATAAAAATCACTCAGCTTTTTGATCATACATAGAGTAAAAACTCAGTAGCATTTATAATCTGCCTGCAGTCTTCCTATTAAATTAGGTCAAATTAATGGTTGATGTTATACATAGTGACATCAGTGAAATTACATTAAAGATTAATTTGGCCCACTGCTTAAAATTCAGTTTTGAACCTCTAGGGTTAGACAATTTGCATTATGAAAAACTGATTCTGTATTAAGGTTACTTTTGAGTGCGTATATATATTCAGAAGTCTAATTCAAAGCTCAGATACACAAATAGATGGACTGATCAATTTTGAAAAGGAGAAATTATAATAATATTGATAATAACCACAGTCAAACTATGTCTTGTTTTCAAACTAGCTGCTATTGTTGTTTTGGGTATTCTGTAAAGGCATAATTTGTTGCACACACAGAGACGGAGTCCCTAAGCTGAACTCTAAGGTGATGGTGTGTGAGGGGAGTGTGGTGAATATAACCTACCTTGATGTTAACACGATATGTGAAAGCATCTTTATATCTATGCTGTGTTGTTGTGGTCTAGACAGGGGAATTACTAGAACTAAACTTCTACAGTGGCTGGATTAGGGACTCACTGGCTTGGGAGAAGGCTTACTGAAAATTGCCTGAACAGCAAATTGAATGGGAATGAACTGTGCAACCTCTCAGCAGTGAAGGCTAACAGCACACTGGGTTAGAAATGTCTCTAGTATACTGAATGAAGTGATTACTCTCCTCTAATAAACAGAGAAAATATATGGAAAAATGTGCCCCATTTTTCACTCCTGTAGATAGAGGAAAGGTATCTACAAATTGGAGGGAGCTTGGAGGATGGCCACCAAGGGCTGGAGCACTTGTCTCACAAGGGAAGGCTAAGAAGCTGAAAGAGCTTCTTAGTGCTATTTGAAGGTAGGGTACTTGAGAAATCCCTGTAACTAATATGACATAGGATTTATAGGTACCAATGTCCACCTGGAGCAGCAGATAGAGGCCAGGCAGGATCAGGTGTCTAAGATGAATCTAGAAGCTTATGTTTGAGGAACTGGTGGGTAAAAGATTGACTAATAGAATAATTAGTAATAGAATCCCTAGTGACTAATGGTTTGTACTAAGTGTGCATAAAAATAGCAAGCATGGGACAAGGTCAGTTGCTGACACAGTGTAAGCTAACTTTTTGCATTGAGTTGCTCAGTGCTGCCCAAAATGTGTAACTACAATCATCTAGGAAAAAGTGTGAAAAGGAAATGAGAAGCGCTTAGAGCATATGCAACTTACTGATAGTTATATGTACTCTTATTAGCAAATTATTATCAAAGAACTGAAAAAATCAAGAACTGAGAACAAGTTTAGCCAAAAGAGCTGTTATTTCACAAAACTATAAGCATCTGAAAAAGAGATCTATGAAGAAGGTTTCTCAGCTATAGCTGTAGTGCTGTTAACTAAAAGATTATTTTTCCTTGTACTACCATAAAACCCCCCAAAACACTATAGTTCATTGTAAGCCAGGTTTCAAATGTAACTTCTCATCATACACCTCAGTTTCTGCCACTGTGACCTTTTCTTCAATGTGCCACAAGTATCTTGGTGGAACATGTGCAGAGAATTAGTGAGGAGATGACGACTAACAAATGTGGAACAAATGATAAAACACATTTCCTATGAACTAAACTTTTCCTGCACTTCCATGTCTTTGAAAAATTTGGATATAAAATATAATAAACACAGTGTTGCTCTGAAAACAAGCACATTAGTTGTTTGTCAGAGAAAATAGTATATGTATAATGAAATACCTGATATTTAACATCTATATTAAAATTCCAGCTTTGTTGTTGTTCGCCTGTTAATAATGCCTACAATCCCAATGAAAGATAAAGGTCGTGTTGATCTAGACATTGAACAAATATTTTGTAAGACACACTAATTCTTGCAGGTTAAGGAAAAAAAAACCAACCTTGAGAGATGAGTATGGCACTGTTTCTCTTTTCTCAGGGTAAGTACTGGTGCAAAAATTAGATGGTTTCTTTAAGAGTTTTGAATTTAGCTTTCTTGAGTTACAGTTGCATATAAAGTCTCTCACCTGTCCAAAAAGTCTTTCACCTCTTTTTGTGGATCTTCGTAGCTGATTTATGATTTCTGATATCATTCAAATTCTTTTGCTTCTTGCTAGCTCTTAGGTTTACCAACCGTCAGCTCTGGAATAGCAGATCTCATTAGAAAAGTTGCCATTCAAAGGTAGAATTCAGGAACGTGTTATCTCAACTGTCTTAATTCTGAGAACTGTGCTTTTTTGTAGTGACATGGCTGTAGCAGTTAACTCTGAATGTGTTAGGAAATAAGTGTCATCTTGCAGAAAATATCCCAGGTCCATATATAAAATTGTATTTTTTTTTACCATAATGTTGGCAAAAGTTTTAGATATTAGAAAATTGTGCCATGAATTTTAACTCATTAAAACCGTAAGTGTAAATACAAATTCATGCAGCAACTATAAGGTGCAAAATTTTTGAGTCTTAATTATATTTGAGAGCATAATTAGAATGCTAAACCTATTATTGGGATTCCATAAATGTTGGTAGATATTTACAGATAAAAATAAAGAAAAATAGACTCATTGCAATACCGATGAAATTTTATTTTTTAATGAAATTTAGCTAAATATTTGTTTCTTGAAATAGAATAGAAAAATCACTAAGATTTGAACTAAACAGCTTTCCTTCATCAAACAGCTTAAAACAGATTTTGCATAGCACTGTTAATGTTTTGCTCACGTATCCCTTTCAGTAAAAAAATTCAAATTAAATTCAACTAAATTAATAAATTTAAATTTAATAAATACTTATTAAAACCATTTTTCCATTCATTGACAGCCAAAACATTGGAAACCTCCTGCCTTGGACTGAGGAGTCTGAAGCCAAATACAAGGAAAGACAAAAAGCAGATATGAGAGCAGCTATGTCTTTTCTGGATCTATGAAGATAAAGTTATGAAACTACAATATGTCAGTAAAGGAAAGCATGGAATGGAACTGGAGGTTGGTGTCACCTAGGTCTTTTTGACTGTCAGAGCCAGCCTAATTCTCTCAGAAAATCTTGAGACTTCAACCTGCTCTCTAAGACTCTAGCTTATTTAAATATTGTTGTCTATGTAATTAAGTGTAATTTGATTTAGTTTGAGATGAAATCCGAATAGGTCAGGGTGTTTTTTTTAGAGAGCATGACATGAAATTTTGTGGGCAGAAGAGTAGTAGTGACTTAAGAGTGTATCTTTTAAGGGTAGTCTGTGAGATTGAATATTACTGGAATTTGACCTGGAATGAGCCAAGGAAAACTTTCATGGCAAAGCTAGTGGCACAGCAGTAGTGCATGTGTCTGAAATTCTGTACATGATAACTCTTTCTTAGTTGAAAAGTCACCTTAATATCTACATGAATTTTTCAAAAATTAGTTTGTGTCTGACTGTCTGTGAGAAAACATAGAACATGATACAGAAAAAGTAAAATTAAAAAGGTCATTCAACAGTGTCCATGTTCTACAGGGCACCTCCCAGAGTAAGTGTTTTGCAGAAAAAGAGAAATTAAAAAAATAAATCCTTGTGTGTTCTAAGTTAATTTCATTATGTTGAAACTAGTTGGAAAATCTCGCCTCCCCACCTTGATATCCACTAATCACTGCTACTGTATATCCATTGCTGTTACTGAAAACAGTTCTTCATTTTTGTAGGGTGCATGGTATTGTTTCCATGACACAAATTTGAGTGTGTACAGAGCTATTACACCATATCCACTCTGAACAAAACAAAACAAACCAAAACACAACAAAACAAAAAAATTCTAAAATACTAATTTGCCATGAAGAAAATCAGAATTTATCAACTTTCACTTTGATACCCTTAAGATAAAAGCTTTTCAGAAGCATGATGCAAATAGGTAGTTTCCACAGCTGGAAGTCATATTGCTTCTGGAGGGGCACCATGTTGAGTTCTCTGGCCTCTAGACCATACTACACCTTTGAGTGATTGAGGGTTTAGCAGAAACTGAGTTTGATATGAATGTGCGAAACTGAACCTGTTCAGTGTTACCTGATTTGATCATCCCAATTTTGCAAAGTGATGACCTTATTCAAAGAAGTTAGGCACAGTCATAAATGTCTGTGAGACAGAGACTTTGAGGAGATTTATAATAGAAGAACATTTAAACTGTAAGAAACACTGAGGTGAGGCTAATATCAATAAACAAGTCAGAGACATAAGTAAAATGTTAATTACATTTTCTACTCTGTATACTATTTATGCCTGTGTTTTTTTGTATCAAAGCTTTCACATCATGGAAAAAACTTTTCTGCAATCAAAACATTTTCCTAAATTAGTACCTGTAATATTTACAGAAAAAACCCATTTCTGTAAAATCTGGAAATGAGACTCTGAAATGAGAGAGATGAAGATGCTTTTTTGGTTCCAGAGATTCCTAGATAAATTTTAACATCTGGCACCATGCTATATCCTGGAAGACGACAACTTTTCATGGGGGAAGCACTGTCATAATTCTGTAAGCCCAGGTCCTGCTTTAGACATTTAGTTTATTTTTGATGATTCTTATTTTTATTAAAATGTGGTGCTTTTGACTTGTTTTCTTTTCCTTTCTACCCTAAAAATAGTTGTTTTCAAATGTAGATATACTTTTCTTTCTTCTTGTAAATAGAAAATACACAACTTGCTTTGCTGGAAAGATTAATGATTAGAAAGTAATTTTTCATGTCTAATAGTTTGTCCTCTGACTCTAGCATCCTGAGGGTGGTCTATTACTTTCAGAGAGGTAGTCTCTTATATGAGGTACATATTATTCTAATAACTGTTGTCGATATATTGACTAATTAAGTTTACCTTGAACTATAATTCTTACCTTGAATATAATTCTGTACCTTGAAAGTTGTTTTATCTTTTTCTCTTTTTAAAATTCAGTCATCTGTGTCCAAGAGATCATCTACTATTACATCTTCCCTTCATATTTAAGGGCAAAATATTAATATGTTAATATATTAAAGGTGTTATCTCTCTACACCTATGAGATTAATTCATTTATGTTTGGTTTTATTGTAAGTTTCCTATAATATCAATGTTCTTAATCATGTTAATATACTATCTTGATATAGAACTCCGATTAATTTAAATTCAATCAATTGCAAGAATTAACCTGTGGTAGAAATGTGTTTTATCTGAGTGATATAGTACCAAATGGTCCTTCATTAAGGGACAGGTTTATTTACAGCAGAACAAAATAACTTTTTTGGTACTAATATTTGACTGCCCTGCCCATGGCAAGGGGAGGTTGGAACTAGATGATGTTTAAGGTCCCTTCCAGCCATTATATGATTTTATGACTTCTGGATAAGAAAAATCTGCTATTTGTAGTATTTTCTCTTTTGGCTTCTGAGACTTTCGAGAGAAAATTTTCTTTTTTTCCTCCCTTTTCACTCTGCTCTCACACCCATTCCCTGAACCTTTCTACAAAAATTAGCACTGCTTGATGACTTCTATGAACTAATGCTTTGGAAAATGCAATATTAATGGACATAACTCAAGATCACAGATCTTGTCTGCTGAACATAACTATTTTGATATGAGGCAAAAGTTATTAACTTATTTTAAAGAGCTATGAAAAAGAAAGTCAAATACGTCTGGTTCCTGACTTTCATTTGCACAAGAAATCTCCCTCCCCCAAGCTCAAATGCTGTCATTCCTGGATGAAAAGAGGATGTGGAGGCTTGTGTCATTTGAATATTTTATTCTTTACACTTACTACATATTTCTCATGATTTGTGTGTAGGAAGTGGGTAGGGACTTATAAAGCTCCTTGGATAGCGCTACAATAGCTATGAATCTATTTCCTCAGGATTTGAATCCATTTAATTCCTTGAAATGAGTTATAGGATAAAAAATCCTGTAGATGTACCTGCACATTTTGGCATCCTACATAATGAATAAAAAAGAATTAAATGCAGTACTAATGTCTAAAAAGAACCCAGTAGAGATCTACATTAATATCTGCAATGATATAATTGAACATTTCTTTCTGAATGTGAATGAATAAGGAATGCCAAGGGAGTGATGAAGACATAGATCTGTATGTAGATTTGTAATAGGAAGACAGAAAAGATCATATGGAAGGCTACAGAATTACTCCTGATGTCTAGCAGTGAAGTTTTAAAGGACTCTCTTAAATTAATTTTGATAGCATAAGTATTTAATGGTGTTTGTTTCAAATATAAAGGAAGCAGATATTAATACCAGATCTCAAAAGTATTCCTTTCAATTAAACAGTAAAAATTCAATACGTTAATCCTTAGGGCATGAGATACAGTTTCTTTATGATGGAGGGAAAAAAAAAATTAAAAATCCGGGGCAATTTCAGTCTCATTCACAGCTAACTAAAGGTAATTGAAAGAACTAGTAGGCACTAGCCTTTTTATCAGGTCATCACTGAAGATTTGTCTCTACATAATGTTACTTACAGCTCTTGGTGAAAACAAATTACAGTGATAAAATATCAATTTCTGATGGCATATTTGAGATAGTGTGGGCTTACATGTGACATTCTGTTGTGAGCTGTTTTCTAGTTAAATAGTAGAACTGAAGTCTTTATGCTTTCTGCTTAGCCTTTAAAATTTCAGCCTTTCAAATTAACTCACTAGGGGTTCACACTTCTAAATGAATAATGTTAAAAATTTCATCAGTGCAAAATGCTGATTATAAAATCCAAAATGTTAATTTTTAAGGGCTTATATATTAAACACAAAATTTCTATGATGCTTTAAAGAATACTTTAGTTTTGTTCTCAACTGGACTTCTGAAAAAGAAGCAAACAAACAAATTAGAATACTAAATCTCACTAGGCAAGTATATCTTCAAAACAGAGATTTCAAATATGAATTTTAAAATCTCTGACAAATATATGATTTTTGTTGCTGTTGTTTTTGTTTAATAACATGTCTCAGAGGATTCCCTGTCATTAAAAATTGCATGCTGTATAAACAATATTTATTCAAAAAACTGGCCCAGCTAAGTGATACTACAGTTATTGAAAATGTGCTGCTAGTAGTTTAGCTCCTTTCATTTGTATTTAACCCTTGAGCCAGACAAACATATTCATATTGTTTCCTGCTGATTAATCACTAGAATTCAGATATTGAGAATGAAGTAATTATATGCTAACAACACGTTTTATTGCCTTAGAGCAGAAAAATTTCAGATATTGAAGAATGTCACATACCTATATTGAGCTTCCAGTGACACAGAAAATTTTTTTTTAAGTGACTAAATTGGTCTAGATGAACCTGAGGTTTTTTTTAGAATCTAAGATCGTGTAAGAATGAGATTTGAAAACATTATCATGGGAGAATTAAAATTTCATCACTTTTGCCTTTATTTTTACCCATCTATATCCTCATAACCACAGAAAATTAGGAAAGAAAAAGCATTAGTACAGAAGGAACATTAAACAAGTGCCAAATGTTTTCCTACAGACTATAAGAAATTTAAGAAATGCATTGCAAGCAACATCAAATAGATGGTACAGACCAGCAGAAATCAAAACTGCTGTTGATGTCCTATTTTTTTCATTAACAATAAATCAATTCATATAAATATGTAAGTTGTCCTGTGATAATCTCAAGAGATATTGTGATAAACTCATGTATTATTCAGGTAAAACAGAAACCATAACAAACCAATTATCAACATCAAATACATAAGATCTCAATACCTCTTTAAACAGCCTTGTAGTTGTTCTTGGGGAAGTGCCTTTCTGGATTTGAATTCTTATTTGCAATTGTTTAGTTATAAGCAAGAGATATTGCAAGACAATGGAAAACCTTTGGAGAATCAGTGTACTGTCAGTAACATTGCATCCATATGCTTGGTCATTAAGGCAAAAAGTACCACAGAAATGAATCTGCAAAAAAGCATAATCTGTTTTCTATGGAGTTCTTGAAACAAGGAATTAACACAAAATGATTGAGACAAAATGTGTGAAACCTTTCAGATAAAATTATTTATTGTGGTTACATTCAGGTTTGATATCGAAAGATGCTTATCTTAACTTTATAATTCTTGGATCATCAGCATCTCTTTCAAAAATCTTCATAGAATCATAGGACATCATAGATTGAAAGGAACCTTAAAGGTCATCTGGCCCAAATCCCTGCAATGAGCAGGAACATTTTCCACTAGACCAGGTTGCCCAAAGCCCAATTCAAGTGATCCTTCCAGGGATCGAGCAGCTTCTCTGGTCAACCTGTTTCAGTGCTGCACCAATCTGGCAATGAAGCATTTCTTCTTAATATCTAACATAAACCTATCCTTCATTTGATGTAACCCAGATAATATTTTATCTAATACTATATATAGTAGATACATATTGTATCAAATATAATATAGTAGATATATATTACATCAAATACTATATATAGTAGTATTTTATCAAATACTATCTCAGAGCAATTAATTTGATTGTTCCCACAGTCCTGCATAAAGGCTTATCTGAAAATTTACTTCATGATTGTAAATGTGTTTTCTTATTCTGTCTGGAATTATATTCATAATCAATTTATACCTGTTTGCTTTTCACTAGCATTATCTTCCAATTTAATTAGTTCTTTCTGACTTCTTCCAAAGCCCCAAATATTTAGCTTAAGAAAATTAAATGACTCCTTATATAAACAAGTCAAGTCCTTTAACCTCTTTTCATAAGCTTGGGTTTTCATTACTGTAATTATTTTGACATTTCTCTGAACCTGTTTCAATTTAAGTTCATTAATGTAGGTAACTAAGACAGTACATTACATTCTATATAAGGTCTTAACTCTACTTTTTAGAGTTTTATAAATATAGAAGTGGTTTTTTTCTTTTTTTCCCAATCTGTTTTTTCTGTTGCTTCCTAGCACAGTGAGACTTTTTTAAAAGATTTGTTATGCTGGTAGGTCAAAAAAATCTCATAGGAATTGAGAAAGGAAAAGAAGTGGTACTTCTTAAATTGAAGCAAAGGAGACCTAGGTTTCCCTAGAGGAAAACACTCTAATTCAGTATCAGAATAAATGGTTTAAGGAGACTGTCAAAGAGAAGAATTTAAAGGACACTGTAGACAAATATCTATCAAAAAAAAATTTGATTTTAATTCATATGCCTCTTAGTGGGAGAAGAGACTACTGGACCTTTTAAATACCCATTAACTATTATGGATCCAGAAAAAAACATTTCTATTCCCTCTTAGAAGTAGTTTATAAATCATGTAGTTTATTACTTACAGTAGCAAATAATATTCTTAATTTTAAATTAAATGTTATTGTAAAATTATTTTCTAAATCCTTGAGAACCAAGGTGAAAATATTTAAACTTATTCATAAACATACAGGGTGAGATGCCCACAATTATATTTCTCAGTTATGAATATCATAGAATCATAGAAAATACTGGGTTGGAAGGGACCCACAAGTATTATCGAAGTCCAGTTCCTGGCCCTGCATAGCATATCCCCAAGGATCACAACATCTCTCTGAAAGCATTGTCCAAACACTTCCTGAACTCTGGCAGGCTTGGTGCTGTAACTACTTCCTTGGGGAACTTGTTCCAGTACCCAAACAACCTAACGAGGGTATAGAACCTTTTTCTAATATCTAAACTAAATCTCCCCTGACACAGCCTCAAGTCATTCCCTTGGGTCCTCTCACTGGTCACCACAGAGAAGAGATGAGTTCCTGCCCCTCTGCCTGCCCTAATGAGGAAGCCATAGACCACAATGAGATCTCTTCTCAGTACCTTTTCTCCAGGCTGAACAAGCCAAGGAACTTCAGCCACTCCTCATATGCCTTCCCATTATCCCAAGACCGTGGGTGACCCAGTTTAGAAAAGTCTGGACTCAACAATGTTTGTGGTCTGCTGTGATCTCCTTTGGCTTCCTTTTCCAGCCCCACTGTCCCTGGAGCTTCCTGGAGCTTTCCTCTGAACCCTAACTCTAACCATAAAGGAAGACTGGTACTAGAGCTGAGGTCCCCATCACCATGGGTGACCCAAAATATAAATGTGCCAGGCAGCAACTCTGAGGCCCTGCCATGCTCCCCTTTGCATGCCATTTCCCACCCCAGTGTCCATGTAGCAGTAGTCTCTGTGGCCCTCTGAATCCTAGCACTAACTATAATGACAGTTTAGCACTGAGACTGAGGTCACAATCTCCACGGATGACTGAGATTATAAACGGTAGATGGAAAAATTTTGGGGGTCTGTCGTGATCCATTTTGACTTTTTCAGATGCACTAACCCAGAAGATTTCTGGCTTTTCTGGAGAGCTTTCTGGCTCTCTAGACCCTATCCAAAACCATACAGAAAATCTGGCAGCTGAGACTGTGATCCCCACTACTATGGGTGCCTATGATATAAAACTATGAAGGCAGCAATCTGTGCACCTTTCTCATAATCCTCTTGGCATACACCAGTGTCTCTGGAGCTGTAGGCTCTGTAGCTCTCTGAACACTAAAAAAACCTCTTTCTCTAAAGAGAGCTTTGTGCTGCATCTGAGGTTACCATGTCTGTAGGTGGCCAAGTTCAGAAAGATGTGAAAGAAGCAATGTTGGTTCCCTGCCATGATTCCCTTTGAATGACTTTTCCAGTCCCAGTGTCCCTGGAGCTATACACTTTCTGGCCCTCTGAACCCTAACCCTAACCCTAAAGACAGCTTGATGCTGCAGCTGAGGATGGGTTAGCCATGGGTGGCCCAGATTATAGAGTGTGGAGGCAGCAATGTGTTGGCCCTGACATAATCCCCTAGGAATATCTTTTCTAGCTCTACTGTCCCCATAGCTGTAGGCTTTGTAGGCAGTTTCTTAACTACTGTCTTTTTCCATCCATCCATCCATCCATCCATCCGTCCGTCCATCCGTCCATCTCTTTGTTAATGTGATTTCTGTAACATTTGTAATAGATGTGATCTACTAAGGAAGACAATCCTTTCCCTTGACTATGTTGACATTTCTTGGGAGCTGCCAGGACACACCATGATAGATGTTCCTACCACCGTCCCATACCCTTTTTACAGAGCTGCTCCATTACTCCTTTCTCTCTGGACTGTCTGAATGGCAGCCCTGCTCTCAAGTATATTGACTGATCATTTTTAAGTCATCTGCAAATTTGATGAGTATGCTCTCCATTTTTGCCTCTAGTTTGTTTATGAAGACTTTAAATATAAGAGGACCTGGGATGAACACCTTTGGTATGACTCTTAAGATCTGGTTATTAAAATTATTAGAGAGATGACTCTACCTGAATTAAGTTGAAAAGGAGACTATATGCTGAAGTCAATAGTATAGATTTTTATTTATCAGTAAATGTGAAAGGTAGAGGCAAAAGATAGAAAGAAACAAGAAAAGGGGTGTGGCAGAGGGAGAGAGAAAGAGAGTTCAGAGAGACAGATTAAATATTAAAAATATCACCACTCTGTGGATTCCAATGACATCCTGTTGATCCTCTGCTTGTGGTCTTCTCAGTAGTGAGAGTCCCAGTCCTGTCAAAGTGATGGTTGCAGCCTGGATCCATCGAGGGAACCCCAGGGTGGTGAGTGAAGGCCCATGAAATACAGAGTCCATAGAGGCCTTATTAGGCTTAGGCTAGTACCATCCCTGGAGTGGGGAGTTTTACAGTGGATGATGTAATACTGAATCACAGGGCATTTCAGAGTCTTTGACACTTTTGATAATGTTACAGTTGCCTGTCACCTCAGCCACTTGATTCAATCATGGGCCATTAGCAGATGAGTACCTTCAGGCTATGTGTGAATGTTCCAGTATTTCCCCAGAGGGGAGTTGTCACAGCTGAGTCATTTGGGTAAGGACAAAGAAACCTACTCTGCCTTGCAGGATTTGCCTCTTTCCTTATCTTGTTCAACTCCAGCTTGTAGCCTGAGGTGGCAGATGTGCACGCCCTCAAGACCTGGGCAGTTACTTGGCAAATCCTCAGTTTTCACCCTGATTGTCAGGAGCATTCCAGTCTCTCATACTTGGGGATACATCCTTCTCTTGGGATAACTGGAGAAGTACCACCTTTATCTTATCTCAATTTCCCATCACAGTCCATATTCAAGTGGGCTTTGATAAGCAGTTGCTTCTTTGAACAGTTTGTTACACTGGAGTAAAGTCTTTCAGAGTTCTTAACAATGTTTAAGCCAGAAATCATTTCAATCTCCCACAGACTCTTGTCAGAAGCATCTTCATTAGAGTACAATCCATTGCCACCTGGGTCCAACCATCAAAAGACATTCTTGCTCATCTAATTGCTCGCTCATGCACTATAATATCCTAATTTGTCCATAGTAATATTGTGGGAGAATATTTCAGGAATATTATTGAAGTCAAGGTATTGGATATGCTCTCCTCCCTCCTCATCTACATATCCATTTTATCATAGAATGCAATCAGGTTGGTCAGGCACAATATACCTTTGTAAAACCCTATTGTCTTCTCCCAGTCACTTTTACTTCCTTGGCTTCAAGTATACTCACCATGATTTTTCCAGGAATGAAAGTAAGACTGGCTAGCCTGTAGTTGCCCAGATTGATATTTTGGCCTCTTTTGAAGTTGACTATGACATTTGCTTTGTTCTATTTGTAAGAAATCTCCATAGTTTTTCAAAGACACTGTAGAGTGGTCTAGCAAATCTGTCAGGTCCCTTGGACTTTCAATTAATCCATGACTTGATCTTCATCCACTGCTTCTTTCTTTCTTCCTTGAACCCTGCCTTCAAACACAAATTTCAGATAATTGTTCTAATATTATTAATTCTAATAATAATACTACTAATATTTTTTTTTCTACAGAACATCTGAAGTCATGAAGTGTACTCATTACCAAAATACTCAACCCAGCACAGGACTACAAACCTGAAAGTTCTCTAGATATTCAATCTTAGTCACCAAGACATGCCCTGTAACATCATAATCACATGGTTAGAAGTTTTTTCTTGCTCATGAATCCTTTTCCTTCAGGAGGAAGATTTTTACTTGGAGCATTTCATAGTCTGATGATCACAGCAATATGTTCAGTCCATTGAATTCTTAGTCAAGTACCTGTGACCCCTAATTTCTGCCTCAGTTTTCCAAGCCTCTGGATGTTTTTCAAAAAGTGTTCTGATAGTAACTGAGGCTCCAAGCAGGTGTTGACAAAGTAATTCTCATTAGTTGTCTCTGCTCTCAGTGAAAGAGGGGAACATGTGACATAAAAGAAGTTAATGGCACTGAAACCCTGTGAATTTAAGTTCCATAGACCCTTTGGAAGAAAGGAGAAACATAATATTTCTTTTGATTCTCTGGGAAATTATGTTACAATGTGAAGTGAATTTCTTCCTGTTGAAGCAAAGATAGAATTTCATTGGCATGTTGCCAAGATTAGCCTTGTCTTGCTATTGTTTGCAGTGTTCACTTTTCTTAAGCCCTTACTTTTACTTGCAAATTTTTGAGTATTGGCTCATAATACTCTTTTTGTTAGAGCTGGATCTGAAAAGATTTTGAAAATTTAAACATCTTCTATTTCACTCCATAGCTCATCTGCTACAGGAACATGCTATTTCCCTTAATCTCTCTTAAAATTGTACTGTGCTAGAGAACATCTTATTGATGTTAATATTCTTTGCTAGTTTTGACTCCTTTGGTTTCTGAATTTGCACCCTATATGCTTTTTACTATTCCTACATAGAAGCATTTTGTTGTGTTACTATTTTTACTTTTTCAATTATTGCTTTTTGTTTTTCAGATTATCAAACAATTTTTCATTTAACTACATTGTTTCCTGACCTCCTAAGTTTTCTTTTCCTTTGTATATGGATAATTTACTTCAAACTGTTAAGTGTTGGGGTTTTTTTTAAGAAATAGCACTTTTACTATACTTCTTCATTTAGACTACTTTCTGCATAAGCTCCTAGGCTTGTTTGAGTCCACTTTATTGAAGTACAGGAGATGCTTTTTCTCTGCTTTCTTCAAAACTGTGAAGTATATAGTCAATTCCTTTTGCGTGTGTAAATCCCTGCCTTAAAGTTTTGAATTGTTATGCAGAATTAACTAAAAGCAAAACATGTGAGCTGATTACAATACTTTTTGCAATAAAAAATTAATCCACAAAACATTGCCCAAACTCACTTGAGACTTTCAGTCCTGTGATAGCACTTTTTGAACATGTAGTTCTGTAGACAGATAATTAAGCCTTCCAAACTAGATTGCTTTTCAGTAAATAGTTGGTGTTTCTCTTCTGCTAAATTTGACTCAAAATTCTTCTCTTAACTTCCAAATTTTCTGGACAAACTTCCTAGTTTGTTCAAAACCTGGAAGATAGAAAGTTTGGTTGGAATTTCTACCACTGATATTTTCCCTATAATTTCTGCTGCATTTCTTGTGTTTATATTTTCTTTACTTCCATTCTGGGAGAGTTTGTACTAGACTTAATATATTTCCAGAAACAGACAAAATATTAACATAGCAAAATTCACATAACAACTGCAAAGGATCCCTCAGCTTTCTAGAAAAGATTCCTATTTACCATGCACAGAGTAAAACAAATTACAGTAAGACTTCAAAGTATTACTAAAAAGCACTTTGAAGGAATTTGTAACCATGTGTAATTTCAAGCTGCTTTACAAGCACCGCCACAGTTACTTCTTATTAGGGTCACTAAAGCTCCCATATTTCTTGGCATTCTCTCTACTTAAAAATATATCACTCAAATATTTTATCTTTACAGGCAATATCAATATTTCAAATTTCTGCACTGCAGATTTATTGTTAGTGTTCTATTAAACATGAAAGAGAACTGATTGATGTATCTAAAAACACGTTGCTTGTTTCATTTTAAATACCCATAGAACATAACTCCTTATGCCTTCATCTATCATTCTAGGATGTCACAGATAGGCACAGGTTTGTATCTGCCAGCCCAGCAGAAGCATCTGAGGTAGCCTAGTATACCTAGAATGGTACTAGTTGCAGATCTTAAGCAATCAAGTTACTGCCATTTTTTCAGGCCGTAACTGAAATCTGACTCTTCTTTTATCTAATATGTATTGTTTATAGATCAACTTTCATGTAAAAGTCCTCCAGCTATCTTTCACATATATGTCAGGTGCTGTCGTTTCCCTTCATTTCTTTTGTTTGTTCCATTTATCATTGAACATTCATTCAGGGGAAGAAAAAAGGAAAAATACTAGAGGTTTTTGCTGTGTCCTCTTTTAGCTTCAGTATTGTGCACTTAGACATGTGGACATGGATTAGGAAGTACTGAAAGGAGATACTAATTCAGAGGAGCCCATAAGTTAGGCCACTTTTCTTCATTTATCTCCTTTCAATTCCCCCAGCATTTGCAACTATTGGATGCAGGATTCTAATAGGTATGACTCTGCTTAATGCCTTTGTTATTTGTTCATGGATTTGTTATTAATAAATCTGCTGATCTTGCCACAACATCCTGTGGTAATAAATTGTGGAAGTTCACTATCTGGTGGGAAGAAAAACTTCTTTCGTGAGTTTTTTCTGAACTGGTGTCTCACAAAATTTAGTAAGAGCAATAAGTTATTGTACTGTATTGTGAGTTTTGATAAATTATGATTCTTCATTCTTTTCTCAAAATATTATCAGGTATTTTTTTCTCCCTCTTGAAAAGTGGTGTCTCCATCCCCTTGTTTGCTGCTCCAACTCCACTCTACTCCTTTTCATCTGTCTTGAGTTACCTAAAGCAAATCTGTTCACAGTACCCAAGAAAAAGGTCCAGCAAGCTCTTTCAAGGTGGTCAATTGAGGCCCTGTCTTCTGTTGGCCCTTTTCTCTGATGCACAATATTTTGATACCTTTCTTTGCTAGCATGAACATTAAGACAATGACTCCAAAGAACCTCAAGAGCTGTAACCTGAGCAGTAACTACCAGGCATAACTGAGAGAGTCCTATGTAATACTTTGAAAATTACATTTTATAGTAAGGATATGCGTTAGTTTTGGATTTCAAGAAAGAACTGCAGGTATGGGGGAAAAACCTTGATGTTAAGTTATTAACAGAGTTTAAGTAATCTGCTTTAGATGTTCTTAGAATTGGGGAACAAATACTCTTATTGGAGTTACTACTTTAGACTTCTGTTTCTTGGTGCTTTCCAGAGACAACATATGTTGACCTGTTTGCTCAAGCCTGATTTCAGGGGGGAGACACATACATACATATGTAAGACTAATGGGAAGAGACGAGCATCAAGGAATATTTTAGTATCTGAATATGCGTTCTTGTAGGTGTGTAAATCTGTGATGGCCATATGAGGATAATTTAAGGTTTACAAGGATCTACTATTAAAACTTTAATGAAATGAGTCTGAAAAGTTCATGCATGATTAAGGATATCTGTCATATGGTGCGCATGTGAAACTCTTGCTGACTGGCACTCTGGAAATTAAATACATTATCAATGTGTTCTAGAAAGAAAAATGAAACCAAAGCCAAGTGAAATGTGGGGATAAAGACACAAAAGGATCCTTCTGTCTTTATATCTTCAAAATAACATACGGAGGATTGGTACTTTGGCAAAGAAACGCATACTCATCATAGACTCATTCTCTGATAATCTATTTTCTTCAGGTAAGCAGAAATTTTTTTCTTTTATTGATTTCTGTGATGTGGGAGAGTAACAACCATTCCAGCTAAAAGAATAAGCTATGGAATATAATTAGTTGATTATTTTTTCTATTTTTTCTTTCTAAAACCAAATTAACATTAAATATACTAAAAAGTAATGTTTCCTTTTATAAACATTCAGAAAGTGTTCATTAAAATTAAATCTTTGAGGTTTAGATTAGGTATTAGGAAGAAATTCTTTACTGTGAGGGTGGTGAGGCACTGGAAGAGGTTGCCCAGAGATGTGGATGCCCATCCCTGAAAGTGTCCAGTGTCAGGTTAGATGGGACATTCTAGAGCAGCTTGTTCTAGTGGAAGTGTCTTTGCCCATGTCTCAGTTCAAAGGAGAACTAAGATATCTATGTTGGCCAATAAATAATCCCTCTCCTTTAAATTTAGAGAACAGAACTTTAATTACGAAAAATATATGTAAAGGAAAAAATAACAGTTCTTAACCACAACACATATATATGTACATATACAGCAACAGTCTGCAACAAACCCCTCCACCCCTAAATGACAAGGCAAAACAGTCTAAAAGGTCTTCTTGGCTACTTCCCAAAAAAGGGAAATGTGATTATATCCACAGACAGCAGGTGGCGCTGTTGCACCCTGCCGGCTGGGCTCTCTGACCTGTTGGTGCAGATGATGGCTGTGGTCTAGTCGGGAGTGATGGTCGTATTCTGATTGAGAGTAGTGGTGGTTTCCTCCTGTCAAGGTCCTGCTGCTCCTCTGAATCCGACGAGCTGCTCCTGAGATCTGAGCCCCATTTACGTACCCTAAGGGAGCACCCAGTCCCTCCCCTAGGGCGGGGACTCACACAATGGGTGATTAACTCTGTGAGTCATGGGGTATGGTTGAACCGTTGATGGCCCATTAGCACCCACACCCCCCCAGGCTGGGTGTGAGGGTGCTAACGACTTCCTGAGCAACTGCTGCGAATGGTCCATTGTTCTTGGGGAATGAATAGAGGGTGTAGAATACACAGCTTTAATCACCCCCACACAGTGATAACTGGTCCCTCCTGCTGAACTAGGACAGCCCATAGCAGGAGGGTTGGAACTGGATTATCTCTAAGGTCCCTTCCAACCCAAACCATTCTCAGATTCCATGATTCTATGATCCAGCTCTGTCAAAATATAGATCTTACAAAGTCAGGAGATCTCACGTACAAAATATAGAACTACTGAAGTTTGGGAATCAAAGATAGGTTTGTGATCAAACTTGAGTAACAGAGGCAACCTTTTAGTAAAAATTGTAAAAGCGATTAATCTAATGAGTGTAGACTTAATGAATTAATATCCGTTCATAGCTTGCCAGCCGGAAATGAAAACACAAGTAAGCTCATGGGAAATTAATTGTCCTTTCCTTCTGTAACAGGAAAATGAAAAGACAGGAATCACTTTTAGTAAAATGAAAATTGAGGATAACCAAAAGTTATTTTTTGGTTTTGTTTGCTTCTTTTGTAAGATGTTCAGACAACAGTGCCTGTCCATTAATGGAAGAATAATTCCAATATCCGAAATCAGAAATAAACCAGTTATGTCAACATAAGGAAAAAAGAATTGTAAAAAGATTACAGCAGAACTTGAAGAATCTATACATAAGAAATAAATTAATATATTATAGACAAAGAGAACAATTGTCAAAAAACAGAGCAAAACTAAGGTGCTTGTACTTTAAAATGATCCACAGTTTTGAATAGTATAGGATGGATGATGCAGAAGACATGTTGCGGTATGTTTTCTTTAGATTGAGAGTCAGAATATGAATGGAATGCACACCTAGATCGACAACAATTAAACATTCCTTAAGTTTAATTCCATCTATTGCAGAAAAAAATAATAATAAAAAAACCCAATATTAATTCCTGACTCTGAAATCAAGGATTATGGACTTGCTTACAACAAGACTATGTTCCTTTGATGGTAGATATAGAATATCTAGACATATTCCCTGTGTTTTGACTGTCCTTAAAGTCAAAGGTATGGACTAGTTGCAAAGTAAACTTTACCATTTTGCTTGTGTTTGTTTCTCCATACAACTTTAATTTGGAACCATGAAACTGGTATCATGACTGCTGTCAGTTTTACACTTATGGCACATGGAAAGTGTCACTGAGGATGAAGACATTTGGAGAACAATTTTGTGACCCAAGTATGACTCATAGTTAATTGGCATCTATAGATAAATGGTCACATGCAATAGTTTTTCTAAAATTCTAGTCTTATCACTTAAAAAATGTTACAACTCTTGCTGTAGTTTCTTTCCACCCTCACAACCCACTTATTCTCTTTGTGTCCAAAAAGTCATGATTAACACCAATGAAATTCATGGAGACTGGTTAAATGGAAGAATTTAGTTTGTACTTTTGTGTTTGTAGTGGAGTGGTTTAAGAAAAAAAAAAGTGCTGTTCTCACTTTGTTCTCTGAGGTATTTTTCATGTTCAAGTCAGGACAGAACTGTTTGCTGGCACAAAAAATGCAATCTGGATTCTTATATTCCTGTTACATTTATTAATAGCATTATGTGATAAATACTACCTCAGTCTTTTCTGAGCAGCTGTCTGCAAAAACAAACAAACAAAAAACCACCCCAAATAACAAAACACACTTGATTACTTCAAAATGAAATAATAAAGTGAAGATTATATTAACACCCTAGCATGGCATTTTTTTTCAACAGAAGCAATAATCTATCTGCCACAAAGAATAGCTAATGAACAGGGAAAAAGCATTCTAACCCTTATCAGAAAATAGAACTGCAGCTTTTTGAAAAACTGATTAAATTAGTTTGGAGAAAAATTTGTATCTGTTGTGTATCACTTGTCTAAAATGCATTAAGTTTTAATTAATCACTAGCATCTAAGGAGGAGCATTTCTGGTTTTGAATGTCACCAAAATAGAAAAAGGCACTTATTTTCTCTTCAGTTATGCCTACACCAATGGACCTAGTACTTCTTCGCTATTTCTCATGGTAAATTAATCTGTTATTTTATTTGTTCCTGCACCTAGATGTTCCTAGTCCCTAAGATGACACATTGTTAACAAGTTCAAATTTTCTTGTTTTGCAATGAAATGGTTTTAAGGCATTGTCATTCATGACAGAATATATCTGATCCAGACAATAAGGTCCTGAATCAGCAGAAACCTGAGGAGAGGAACTGCAAACAGCATTCATAGCAGGAGATTTAAATGTGTGTAGCAACATCAGGACCTTTCTCCTTCCCAGTCTTCTAACTGTATTTGTGAGGGTTACACCCAAGCCTTGCTGCCTTAGCTTGGATTCTGTCTGCCTAAATCTTCGTGCCAGCAAGTCCCTGGAAGAGTGGGTTAAAGAATCAGGCATACCTAATTCTTGGTGATAGATTCTCTGAAACAGGAGGTTAAGTACAACCTGAGCAAGAGTCCAGTCTGAGAAGTACTGGGAAATATGAATGCTTCATGAGCATAAAGAAAATTCTGGAGTACTATATAGGTAATTAATTTAGAGATTTACAACAACAGCAGCAGCCAAAGGTGATTTGGTGATGACAGTAATGGCAAGACAACCTGTAAGGTGACATGGAAATCTGTTCTGCATTAGCCATCTGAACTGTCATCCCTTTGGATTTTGCAGATGTGTGATACGTATCTAGCCCTGGAAACTGCTGTAGATTTCACTGTTAGCAAATATGCAATTTTTACACATGAAGTGAGAACTTTAATGGATCTAATAGTATCTAACACCAGTCTAAGTTTTTATTCCCTCTTTGTGCTGCACCATTCAGAAATACAGATGAACCCAAGGAGGAGATAATAATAAATCATATCAGATAAGGAAATATCAGAATAAATCCTGCAGAATTCTGGACAAAAATCTAACAGCGAAGAAGCACAGTAATATTGATTATGCAGATGAGGAAGAGAAGGCACAGTCAGTAAATTGGCTGCCAAAATTATCTCTTTATTTACCAATTGAAAAGGATGAGAAACAGTTATAGGAGGAAGTAGAATCCTTAATATGTAATCAATATTAGAATTTACTTAGTGTGATGAAGACTAATGGACAGATTTATCTTAATTAATTTTAGGAATAAATTAATTTCCCAAACTATCTGTATCCAGTGCCATTGAAGGCACTCTTCTACATGTGAGATAGCAGGATTTGACTGGCAAATATAACAGAGGAACTTCTTTTCCCTTCTGAGACAGCAGGTGAAGGTCAGAAGGAAAAGGTACCAGGACTAATACTAGATTGATTACTTATATTTCTGCAGCTAAATTGTGCAATGGATGGCAATGGATGACACTCATACACTTATAATGTAGTTGTCAGCACGTGATTAAGTATTACCTGAGCTAGGTGCCTGCAGTCCCACTCCTGTTACTGGAGATCTAGTCAATGAAGGGTTATATTAATTCTGTCCCTCAGAAATATGCATGTATTGCCATTTGAAGTAGCACCCAAGGTTGTCCAAGACACCTGTCCAGAGATGGCAGAAATAACAAGGCAGCTAATGAAACACCTGGTAGCTTACAGGAGTTGTCTTAAAGAGAAGCATCAGTTCTTCCGTTTACATAAGTGAGTCATGCTGACTTGAATCTGAAGACCTATTCAGCTGAACAAATGCATCTTAGCCATTTCAGGCAGTATTTCTGTGTATGTAGATATAACCAGAGCCTGGGGTTCAGAATGAATGAATGTTCTTTTCATAGTCTGAGAGAAATGGAGGCTAAAAATAAGGTTTTTATAGGCTTAACAGAAATCACTAGGGACAAATTTTTGAAATTTGTAAGTAGGAGTAAATTGAATGAGAATAATTTTGAAGTGAAAGAATTCCTAATCCTTATAAACGAGTGAAAGCAATAGCAAACTAATGACAATAGATTATAGACTTCTGTAGATTCAAAGAAACTCTGGGAAGCAAGGTCCCATAGGAAGGAAGTCTAAGAAATGAAGAGTTTTAAGAGCTGATGATTCCTTTTAAAGTAACAATATTAGGAACAGAAAGACAAAGAATTGCTGTGGAGAAGAATGATAGGTAATATAATGAGATTGGATGGAGTTAAATGTAGGATTCTGCATGATCTCAAATTATAAAAAAGCAATTGACAAAAACTATATAGTAGACCAAATTACTAAAGGAATAAAATTGCTAAATAAATATAATGAAAAGCTAAGAATTACTAATTGAATACTAGAAAAATGGCACCAAAACCAGAAAGACTGAGGCACAAAATTAGGTACCTCAAACCAAGGACATCCCAAGAGACTCAAAAGGTTATTCTTAGTGTATTTGAAGAAAAAACCCAACTTCGTTACACAGTGAAGATGTAAAGCTGCTGAAGATTTTTCTGAATGGTGAAAAGGTAGAATGAGTTTTTACTTTTCTTGACACTACTTTCACCTGTGATGAGATAGGTAAAACAGTGAGGCGTCTGAACTACGCTTGCAAACCAAACTGGTAAGAAAGTGCTCTGGTAAGTTTAAAGACATCAAATCATCTTAACAATATTAATTCACCCTTGGGTACTAAGAGAACTAAATACAATAATTACAGCTGTCAGGGAAATTTAAAATAGAGAAAAAAGGATAGAGAAGGATAAACCTAGCCTCTATTATAGAATATATATAAGGGGCAGCTAACAAGAACCTGAGTAACACAAACCAATATCAAACTTAATTTTCTTCTACAAAAAACACATCAGGGTTTTTAGGAAAACAAGAACAAATGCATACTTCACATTTTGAGTGTATTGGTATTCTGACAGTGTTTCTTATATACATTGTAAGACAGAATTTGCAGAAACATATTTTAGATTAAACTTCTAAAAGAGTATAAAAACAGTTATCTAGTCAGGGTAGTTGCCACTGAGGGTCTGCCAGGGTCCTTTGGTCAGAAAACAATCTAGTGGTTATAGTCATTTACAACACCAACAATATCATGCTGTTGTGTATTGTGTAGAAAGAACATTCAGCTGATAACTGGACTGAATAACTGAAGAAGGCTGAAGGCCAACAATTTGAAAACAAAACCAATGATTAACATAAGTTCAGGAAGCAAAAGACCAAACTAAGATGTAATAGTTTTAAATAAATGAAAGAGGTGTTAAAATAAGAGCAATTAATTTTCCATGTTCAAAGTAGATAGAAGTAGCTGTTGAAATCAATCACTCCGAGAGGTATTTAGATTTGCCATTTAAGTGAAATCTCCTAATCAAAACTAGTTAATCAGCAAATTACCTTGTCCAGGAATGTAGTAGAGTATTCTACAGAAAATGTATACATACATAATAAAATGAAATAGATAAATATCTCTTGGTAATATTCAGATATAGTTGATATATAGAGGCAGGGAAGCATCCCAGAGCTCCTTCGTACATTGTTTTCCACGTGTCTGCAAAGTAGATATTCTTATGTTGCTCTGTTCACCTTAAGTAATTGCGTGGAACAAGATTTACGGAAGCAATCTTACAGAGATGAATTGTATGTTGGTAAATTTCTTTGACATCTCACATAAAAACTGCTGCATAAGGGCAAAATATTATAATGTATTACTAACTCCATGTATCTCAAGTATTTTAGGATGAAAGCAAAGTGTAAACAAGGTCATCAGACTGATAATCTTTGCAGACCTTTCTTCACTCTGTCAACTCTATTTAGAATTTACTCAGTGTGTGCATTTGGAACTGCTGAGTTTCAAGAACTGTTCAAAATAATCCTACTGCTCCACAGTAGGTTTTTGTTGCTCTGTAATGTTTCCCAAATATTCTTGAAGAAAATGACAAAGGTTTGTCTATTTGCATGGCAGATTTTCCACTGAAGTTTAGCAACTTCCAAAAATGGTTTAAAACAAAAAACAAAACAAAAAAAACCCGAGAAACACCAACCCCCCCTCATGGAGAATTAAAAAGGGTTTCTTATCACTTCTTAGTTGAACAAAGCTGTGTGAGAGTAGAAAATAACCTTTTTTCATGAGAAGTTTTGTGGATAATATAGAATCATAAATAATACCGAATGAGAATCCTTACTTGAGGATATTCTAATAGAAAATATTCTCTTATATGTTCTTTCTACACAATCTTATAAAAAGAAAGAAGACAATTTCAGTTATTCAAATAGAATTAGTACATATTTGTGATGCTTGTCTTCAAATTGGACATTCAATAGTATGAATCCAATATAAACAGTAGCAGATGGAGGAATTAGTTGCTATGTCCTCAGAGAAGAAAGTAATGCAATAAAGAAACAATGGCAATAAGATGCTTTTCATTCAATCTGTCTTCATAGTTACAGACTACATATGATCCTTTAGTAAGACCTCTGCAGAAGACATTCTTTATCAGAAGACAAATGCTACTAGTTGAGTTCCCAACTAAAAGTAAACTGGAATATCTTTGTGCAAATACTGTTGCTGAATCTTATGCAGCTTAACATAATTCAACAGCAACTCAGACCTCTGATGGTAATTTTCTGCTCTTTTTGTATGTAATTCCATGAAAGATATCATACCATAAAGAAATTGCATTTTACATAGTGGTAAAATATTCTGATTTTTATCAAAATGCCTTAGTGTCTGTGATGGGTTGACCCTGGCTGTATGTAAGGCATTCACCAAAGCTGTTCTACCACTCCGCTCCACAACTGGACAGGCTCATGAGCTGACATAAGGACGGGGAGAGATCACACAGAGTCAACTTGGGCATATTGCTGAATTCATTACGAATCAAAATCAGAGCAGAATAATGAGAAGTAAAACAAATCTTAAAAACACCTTCCCCCACACCACTCCCTCCTTCCCAGGCTCTACCTCCTCCCCCTCAGTGGCACAGGGAGAAGGGAATGGGGGTTACTGTCACTTCAGCACGGGTTGTTTTGGCCACTGCCCAGGGAGAGAAGTCCTTCCCCTCCTCCAGTGTGGGGTCCCTCACACAGAAAACAGTTCTCCACGAACTTCTCCAGCACGAGTCTTTCCCATGGGCTGCAGTTCTTCATGAACTGCTCCAGCATGGATCACTTTCCACAGGGTGCAGTCCTTCAGGTACAAGCTGCTTCAGTGTGGGTCACCCACAGGGTCACAAGCCCTACCATCAAACCTGCTCCAGAGTGGGTCCCTCTCTCCATGGTGTGCAGGTCCCTGCTAGGAGCCTGCTCCAGCACAGGCTTCCCACAGCGTCAAAGCCTTCTTTCAGTCACAGAAACACAGAGTATTCGGAGCTGGATGGGACCCTCAGGGACCATCGAGTCCAACTCTTAAGTGAATGGTCCGTACAGGGATCATCCCGTGACCTTGGTGTTACCAGCAACGTGCTCTAACCAGCTGAGCTACTCTCAGGGTCATCATCCACCTGCTCTGGCAAGGCTCTCCTCCATGGGCTGCAGATGGATCTCTGCACCCCTGCTGACCACCATGGGCTACAGGGGAACAACAGCCTTACCATGGTCTTCACTGTAGTCTACAGGGGATTCTCAGCTCCAGGACCTGGAACCCCTCCTCTTCCCCCTTCTCCACTGATTTTGTTGTCTGCAGAGTTATTCCTCTCATATATTCTCACTCCACTTTTCTCTGAGGGCAATTACCTCTGCACAATAACCTTTTTCATCATAAATATGTGACCCCAGAGGTGTTATTGCCATCTCTGGTTGGCTCAGCCTTGGCTAACTCAGGTCCATCCTGGAGCCAGCGGGCATTGCCTCTGTTGCACAAGGGGGAAGCTTCTGGCAACTTCGCACAGAAACCACCCCTGTAGTACTCCCCATTACCAGGCCAGGCAAACTCAATACAAAGACTTTGTCTTTCTTGAAGCATTCTGGCACACAGAAGAGTGTCAATTGTTGTTTTTCACTTCTTTTAAGTGACAGGAAAAAGTGATGGTGTGTAACTGGATACCAATTTACTGTCATAATTATTTCCAACATTTCTTTTCACAGACATATTATCAAAATGTTAATAATAGCTGGAGTTCCTGAAATGCATGATAAACTTTTTGAGGAAGGTTGTAATTTCCTGTTGTTTTTATTTTTTTACAGCCTTATATGTGCAAAAATCCCACCAAACCCTTTTCACTGAAGAATCATATGGCAACTGACTATTCTGGGCTTTCTTAAATCTCTTGTTCTGAAGGAACAACTTCTAACTTTTAATCTTTGATGGCTAACTCTTTTAAGATTTTGGAAAATATAAAATAATGGATGAAATTGTCAAGACAATACAATGAGCACAATTGCTGATAAGCAGTCTTATACTATTTTGAACTGGCTTTTCTTATGTGAGCGTACTCTATTAAACTCAAGTTATATGTTTGCTAACTATGACATACAAGTGTAGTTTTCTCCTCATGAAAAAACACCCCACAAATCTGTGAGTTTTTCATAACTTTAGTAATACAGATTGTTTCCCACCCCTTCCCTGAAAACAAGGCCCATTTCCTACCAAAAAAGATCTGTTTTGATCAGAGCTGACTGTGTTCTCTTTCCACTTTTGCCATCACCCTGACTTACTCTCTGATTTGTCATACAAAGAGGTTTGCACACAGACCTTTCTGTTGAAGGATGATTTGCTGTTTGAACCTTTAAACTTTATTTTCAAAGACAAGGACACAATTGTGGCAGATTTTTGTGTTCATTGAATTTCTTTTTTTTTTTTTTTTTTTTTTACATTTTATTGCAGCGTTCAGGGGGTTTAGATGCACTTGATGCAAATCTTTTCTTGTGGTTACCTATTTGCTCTGATGTAGCTCCCTGTAAAAGTCATTTATTGCCTTATAAAATTTTTCATAATAAGTCGTTCTTGAAATCCAGGATAACTGAGTGTAGCCTGAAGGCCAACAGTAGTACACAGGTTCCGGATCATACTGCTGAAACTTTATCATGTTTTTAAAAAGTAAGAATCCCTTTAGAAAAATACCTTGGATAGTGGACTGGGGTGTTTGGATCCATAGTCTCTACATGGCACATTTTATTTAGGTATTTTTAAAGCTATGATGTTCTGTCTTCTGTTACTGTTCAAACCATTTCTGAGATCCAACTAAACTAATGGCTACTCTACCATATTTAAATTGCAAAAATCTTATTTTCAAATGGTACAAAAATCAATTATTTTGTTAAATGCATATGTTTAATTGTCATATTTATTTATACAAAATCTATTTAAGACTTTTATCTTTTGATTTGAAGCAGATGTCTTACAATTAAGCTTGTATTATCTATGGAAAGATGGAAAAAATGATCCTAAGATCTCAGTAATTCGTAATTGTTCTGGGATTCTTCTTTAATCACAGTGTATTTGTTATCTCATACACAAAACTGAATACCAAGGAAAGAACTTTGCTCAATCACTATAAATTATTTGTGATTTTCAATATACTGTCTTCATACTAGTCATAATGTTCTTAAAACTGAAAAAAGAGTATATTGTTTCAAATTGCAATTTCTTAAAATACTTTTTTCTTTTGCTTTTACCCCACTATGAACTTCTAAGACATAATGGAACATAATGCAGTATTTTTCACTTTTTTAATATATTAAGATTTTTTATTGGAGTTGCAAACCCCTGAAGCTTGCAAAAGGTACTTTTAATAGAACTAATTTGCATAACAGCAGTACAGTACAATTTGATTTGTTTTAAAGGAGAAATTACTGAATCTTTTTTTTTAGATGTGAAACATTTGACACTATTGTCAAACCCTCTACTCATTATCATCATGATTAGTAGTCTTTTTTGGTTTGTTGTATTTTTTTTTTAGGATAACTTTTTATGCCAGCAGTGATTTGGCATAGAATTTTTGGAATCTCAGTCTCTCAAGATCACATATTCTGCTTCAGTAAGTATTGCAAATAGTGTAATAGCTCTGTTTGCAGTCATAATACTACATTGCAATTTAAGGTCAACTTGAATTTGCAACATTTAATGAAGGGTATAAAACAGTTGTTTGCTCAGAGTTCTTTAGTGGTACCTTTCAATATAGTATTTAATTGCTAAGAAATGTCCTTTTGTTTTGAGTTTTGGAAGGATTGTGTTAAGTTGCAGGACTTGTTGACATCTGTAAAATAAGGAAAGCATTTCTTTTGTCCACAATAGGTGTTTGTGGTATTCAACCATAGATGAAAAGACAAAAAAAACTAAAACAAACCCAAAAACCTTCCCCAAACCCCCTTAAGTTACACATAAGTAAAACAGGAACGTATTTTTTCCTTTGCAAAAAAGTATTATTTAATTAGTCTTGAAGAATATATGCTGAACAGCTTCCATTCCTTCTTAAAACAAATGCTTTGATTAACACTACTAAGAAATTAAATTACAGTCTCCAGTTTTCTTTTTTTTTTCTTTACATCTGAGACCTAATGCAATGATGTCACAAGCTGTTGTGTGACAAATAGGTAAGAGTGTCTGAAACACATAACAAAGATGATACATAAGGAAAAAAATATAAAGGAGAAAATGGCTGAGAAGATGCTTGGATAAAATGAGGGGCATATCAGAGAAAGGTGATCATTCCAGTGGTAGGGGAAGGGTGACATCCAACTGGGAAAAAAGGCTAAAGAAAATGAGAGATGAGCAGCAAACAGGTTAGTTATGAAACAATGAGAAAAAATAATTTACTTTTAACATATAAGATACAAAATATTTATGAAACAAGGAGTGTGGTGAGAGTAAGAAGTTTTAAATAAGTGTCTTTTGGATAAATTTAAGGAGGTAGATGTGTAAAAATTACCAGTAGTCCATAACATTCATGCCTTAGTAAAATGTGGAGATCTGATATGAATTTGTGTATATAGGAATAAAACTGGTTACACAAACTGATAGGTAAGGAGCTTTTATGCATTAGTAACCTCAAAAAGGTAATCCCCCAAAATTTTTAAATAGTATAAGTAATGAGATTTTGATGAACAGTTGGCTTGACCTTATGTTGAAAAAATGTGCAGAACAGTCATGCTAATGTACAGCAATCAAGTTTTTTCCTTTCTCTAGCAGTCTTGTCATTTGAGTTCTGATTCTCTTGGCAGCATCAACATGTCCCAGAGTATCTACAGCTTCAGTCCCTTTTAGATTTATAATTCAATCAAGTACTGAGTTACAACAGACCTTTGGCAATTACTTGATACAGAGCCTGAATGACTCCAACTTGACAACAACTCTTGGACGATCAGCATGAAGCACAAAAATGCTACATATTCCAGTAGGTAGACACTACTACATTAAAGATCATCCAGTCCCAACACCTCCTGCCACGGGCAGAGACACCTCCCACTAGATTAGGTTGCTCAAGGCTTTATTCAACCTGGCCTTGACTGCTGCCAGGGATGAGGCATCCACAACTTCCCTGAGCAGCCTGTTCCAGTGTGTCACCACCCCCACAGGAAAGAATTTCTTACTTATATCTAATCTAAATTTTCCCTCTTTCACCTTGTACCTATTACTCCTTGTCCTATCACTACAGTTCATGACAGAGTCCCTCTTCTGCTTCCCTGTACACCCCCTTCAGACACAGGAAGCTTGCTATGAAGTCTCCACACAACCTTTTCTCCTCCAGGGTGAACAGCCCCGACTTACAGCCTGTGTTCACACAGGAGGTGTTCCAGTCCTGCTCTAGTTCCCAGAGTCCTAAGAAAAGACCTCTTCTGTGACAGCAGCTCGAAGGTTCTCAGGATATCTTAGATTCCTGTATTCAGACACTAACTATTTATGCATGGGCAACTTTACTGTCTCATGACAGAATTCTACTCTCAAGTCAATTAAGTGTATTGGTTAACTATCCTTTGACTTTGCTACGAGTTTTGGCATGCTCACATATAAACATCCAAACTTAGGTGTGTTTATCTTCCACTGAATGTTTAGGTTTTCTGCTAATACCTCAATTTAATATTACAACAGAATATACAATCTCTCACTGTAAACTTAACAGGCAATGTTTTTCTTTCTGTATGTCCTTAACAGCTGTCTCAAAGGGGCTACAAAGAGGACTCATAGGAAGAAATGAAAATGTCATTCCATTGTTAAAGTCACTTTTAAACATTCCAATGTGCTAGTGAGGAATCAGTCTCTTTACAGACTTGTACTCTGGGGTGTCACCAGTGGGTTTTGAAAATGCATGCTGTGCCATGAGAAAATTTCTAAATTCTCAGGACTCACTCATGAACAGAGAAAACATTTTTCCACCCAGCTCTTTTAGAGTGACTAGCTGTTTATCATGTATTAAAACAACTCAGCGATGGTTTTAGAAAGTTGGAGGGTTTTAACCTTAGGTCCTCAATTACAAGAATGACAGCTTCATAAGCTCCCCAGAGAAGAACAGGAGCTTATTAAAAAATGGGTTCTGGAAGGCAGAAAGGAATATTTTCAATCATTGGCAATGCCTAAAGTTCTAATTTATATACAAATGTGTATATATGTATTTATATACATATATATATCTCCTTACTGAAATAAATGACCAGGAAATGCTAATAGCTGTGATCTGGTTTTCTCCCTACTCTCTTTATCTCTGAAGGATTGCAGCACAGCATTATGTTAAATTACTTTCCATATACTTATTCTCCTGGGACCTAATCAAACAGAGCCCATGTCTCTAGACCTAAACAGTGAATCTCTGCTAGCGGTGTTGGAGTGTTGACTTTCCTATCAGTCAAGCTCACGGCTTTAGAAGCATAAGATGTTGCTAAAGAGCACTGCTGGGCTGCAGAGGACTTCACTGACAATGAACCTGTCACAGTGGTAGGAGAAGGAAATATAATTTGTATGCATTTGCTTGAACCTGAGATGAAGGTAGGCTGAGGGGCCCAGTGATTTCAAACAAGTGCAGGGAGTTAACAAGAGTAAGACTCTTCTTCCTTCTCAGAAGCACAAGTAATTGACTGCTAGAACTGCTTCTGCTGCGGCTATTGATCAGTGACAGTTAGAGATGTTCTTTACAATCACTCGCCCTGTGAGGCCTAATTAACAAAGGCTGGCTTGCTGAATTAGATAAAACTCAATGTCCACTGAAATTAAAGTGATGCTGTCTGAACGTCCTTCAACTATTAAGGGAAAATCAAGTTTAAGTGGAAGAAACGAGCAAAATCCTGTTAAGGGCTAAAACAATTGTGACTGGAAAAGTAGATTAAGACAACAGATTTGCAAGGACAATGCGAGGCTCAAAGACATTCTTAAAAAGTGCCACTTCTTTCCCTTGTTATATTTTTAATGGTGTTTATGCTATTTTACTAACATTTTTTTTCCCCTGGGAATCACTGAATTGCAGAAGAATTAGAGACTGAGAGCTTTAAAAGAAATTAAACAATTTCTTGGCTAATACTGTACCACCCAACATATCTCTGGGTATTACCTTTCTGGGTGAACAAGAAACTGATCCCCTAGATGAGGGGGGAGGGGAAGGATAAAAATAGAATCAGTTATTGTAAAACTGAAAAGCATGACTAAAGCAAGAATGACTTCCGACCAGGAAAAAAGATATAATGGAGACACAGAGAACAGTTTCCTCCACACTCTTGTCAAGTATTGGTAGAGGGTCCTTTGTTTTATCCTGAGGTTAATTCAGTGACAAAGGTTTTACTGGAGCTTCCACACTCAGAGTCCTTGCTTCACAGCAGAACCAGGACTAAACATGTATTTGATTTGCAGGATTGGTAGGGTTGTGAGCTCTGCAGCCTAACCAGGTGTAAAGGTCCTGTGTTATAGCCAGATTTATACATAAGCCTTCAAAGGAGCCTAAATAGACCACAACCAACAAAACTTTCACCTAGACACTTAAGAAATCCATTTAATAATAATAAAAAATGCCTATGTCACAGCTAGTACTGCATCTAAAAATGTCAGTGCAAAAGAGAAGAGGCATATGCAAAATTCAGTGTGGTTTGTAACTCTGATATACTCAGTTTAGAGCTGGTTCTACCTGAACAGTTCATTTTCTTTAGTGTGAGCTGTTCAGCAGTGTATCTCTTCTTAGATAAACTACCTAGTCCATATCCTAGCTGTTTCTGCACAACCTCTTCAGACATGGACTGTTTATTTTCTCAGATAACCTTCCTATCTATCAGGTGTTTTCTGATTTTTTTTATCCTCAGCTACCCATTTGCATTCTTTTAAATATGGGATCTTCCACATGTTTTCTCAAGCATAGTTTAAGATAGCTTCAGGGTATATTTGGCCAAATATATATTCTTCTGCATTCCAAGACTTCACATTTACTATTTTCTCAGTTTCCTGGAAATTGATGTAACATTACAACAGTTACAGAGTTCACAGAAAATTCTGAGTTGAAAGAGACCCACAGTTAAAGAACTAGAATGCGCGTACAGTGCCTTTATAACCACATCTTGTTAAAATCTTAACTGCTTATTTATGGTTCTTTTAAAGGTATCTGTTAATCTTTAAATCTTAAATTTGTTTGATTTTCATCAGGCTACAATGCATGGACTCCTGAAATTGTTACGGGTTTTTTTCCCGTGGATGATGAGAGCCTTCAGAGGCAGAGCATAGCTCTGGAAATGTCTGTTCAAATCCATATGCCCTGAATCCCAGCTGGTGAATTATCCTGCTGTTAGAGAAAAGTCCAGAGATGTACTCTATAAGGAGAAGGAAAGTATACACTTATATTTATGAGCAAAATCAGTAAGATTATTTATAGAAGTAACATTTAAATTAGTTTAAATGCTCAAGACTGAAATAAAGAGACCTATAGGCTAAGGATGAAGGAAGTGTTGCTTCAAAGTACTCTGGCTTTGGAACAAACTTTTGATATCCAGTGACAGTGGCTGAAGTTCTTTTTGTGCTCCAAGGAAGCTTATTTGGCAGAATGCCCCAAAACATCATGAGAAGTCAGCATTTTTAAGGCATGCACAAGGTAGGCCCAAGGTCTAGCAGCTATAAACTAGTGTCTCCTTTCCAGTGACAGTTAATGAAATCTGAAATGTGTTAAATGATACTTTTGCCAGTTTACAGTAATTTCTTACCATCAGTGAGAAACTTTTGATAGGGGAAGAAATCAGAGTCTTGTCATCTTCAGGATACGATAAATTGAAAGTAAATGTAATTTGGAAGCTAAATCTGTCATAATTAGCCACCATCAATACCTTTTTTTTTTTCTGTCTGTAATAACTGTGCATTCATAAGTAAAACCCTCAAAGTGTAATTTGGTGGAAACTCTCTGCCTTTTTAACAGGTTACTGGGAAACACAGAACTAAGAGTTTCAGTTGCTTCAGCCTTCCTATAACATTTTTAGAGAAAGATCTCAGAATTGACAACAGAATAAGCTCTGAATCTAAGAGACTGCCCATGAACTACAGCACAAGAATCACTCCAGTAGATCTCTGGTACTCATGGGGTCAATACATAAGCTATAAGGTTATGTACAGCAATGCACAGCAGTTTTTTTTTAATATCCACAACAGATAGTCTTTTAAACACTTTGAAAAATGATCTATTTTGTTCTGTAAGTAGAGGAATAATATAGATGCTAGCTGTCAAACGACAGCAATTTATACATCCTCTTCCTTTAAACTATTATTTATCAGAATCAGGTTTTGTTATATGTAAAGTGGTTTAGATCAATAGCTAGAAATCAGATTGTATTGTATTGATTTGCTGAGAAGATTATGTATGAAGATGACAAATAGTAATGGCTGACACAGACCAATTTCCAATTGCCTAATGGATTTAACAGTTTTTAATTCTGTGAATAGAATAGAGTATTGAAAGCATTTTAAATATTTTTACTGTATGCTCAGTGGCAATAAGAATACAATTTAGAGAGCTTAAACTAGAACCATTGGCATGAAAATGTAATTTTTATCCTTTAAGCATCATTTAGTAAACAATTAGTAAGTCAAAGATGTGTAGAAAACAAACTTGTTACTTGGTATTATATCTTTAAAAATGTGTGGCTAAACAACAGGTATAGAAAAAAATCAGCAAAAAGATCATTTCTATGGCAAACATGATATAAGTAATGGGAAAATGTGACAGAGCAGAACTGATACTTCATTTGTTATACAGTATCTAAGCTTCATTCATTCACCTCTTTTTATTAACAAGTCTGTATCTATTCTCAGCTCACAGCAGCTGAACAAAATGTGGCAAAATGTGGAAGATTATGGGGGTTTTTCTTCTAATTCTTCTCTTTTTACTGCCAAGTGTTTCTTCTTTTTAATTCCCACTTGATATAAATATATAAAAGGAACTACTTGAATTGAATCAGCTAGAACATTCCACATCACTGGGGGTGCTGGTGGATGAGAGGCTGGACATAAAGTGGCAATGTGCAGTTGCAGCCCAGATTAGGTATGTAATTAAAAATTGTTTTCTTTTGTTTGTCTCTTTGTTTTTAATTTTAGAAAATAAACGGCATATGTATATGTCACACTTGTTAACCAGAACATATTTGAGAAAATGAATGCTTAAAGATCACAAAGTTTTCATGTCATTAGCTGGTTTCTGTTGAATTTTAATGAGTACAGTTTCAAGAACCTGACCACAAGAAATGACAGTGTATTACTATGTGAATAATTTTCATGCATGGAAGTGTCTTAAGAAGAGTACTGAGAAGTATTGGAAGTATTTGGGACTTATTGTTAATTTTTGTGATTATTTTGTACAACTCTTGTTAATGACATCATTTAACTTCTGGCAAACTTACTGACACTGCTGGTGAGGAAGCCAGCTAAGGGAGGTACAGCACTGGACCTGCTCTTTGTTGAGTGAGAAAGACTGGTAGGTGATGTGATGAGTCGAGGCTGTCTTGGACACAGCAATCACATAATGATAGTTTTCAGTTCCTCAAGAGGTAAGAAGCAGGCTCTGCAGAACTGCTACCCTGGACTTTCAGAGTGCAGGCATGTTTAGGAGAGTAGTTGATTGAGTCCCACAGGAGGTAGTCCTGAATAATAAAGGAGCCCAGGGAGGTGGGACGCTCTTCAAGAAAAAAATCTTGAAATTGAAGGAGCATCCTCCCCCTGTACTGAAAGACTAGCCTTGGTGGAAGAAGACTGCCCTGGCTGAATAGAAGGCTTTGAGTGGAACCGAGGATAAAACCAGGAGAGTTTATGACCATTGTAAGAAGGGGCAAGCAACTCAGGGGATGTTAGTCAGCACCCAGCTGAACATGAGTTAGCAGTGTGCCCAGGTGGCCCAGAAGGCCAATGAATGTAGTGGAAATTGTGTGGCCAGCAGGAGAAGGACAGTGATTGTTCCCCTGTACTTGGCATGGGTGAGGCTGCACCTACAGTACTGCGTCCAGTACTGAGCCCCTCAGTTCAAGAATAACATTGAAGTTCTGGATTGTGTCCAAAGGGCAGCAAAGCTGATGAGACATCTGGAGCACAAGTTTTATGAGGAGTAGCTGAGGGATCTGGGCTGTTTAGCCTGGAGAAAAGACTTCATTGCTGCCTACAACTGGATGAAAGGAAGTTGTAGTGATGTCAGGGTCAACCTCTTCTCCCAGGTAACAAATGACAGGGCAAGAAGAAACATTCTCAAGTTGCACCAGGGGAGGTTTAGATTAGATATGAAGAAAAATTTCTTCTCTGAAAGGTTGTCAAGCACTGGAACAGGCTACCCAGAGAAGTGGTGGAGTCGCCATCCCTGGAGGTATTTAAAAGACCAATACATGTGACACTTAGGGGCATCAATTAGTTGTGTCCTTCGTAGTGCTGGGTTAATGGTTGGACTTGATGAGCTTAAAGGTATTTTCAAAAGTAAATGATTCTATGATTATATAATTCTTTAGATTTCACAAAATGTCACAGTATATGAGAATGCAATAAATGTTTTATTGAGACCATGTATTATAAAAAAAAATTCTACCAATCAACAGTGCTGCAGCAGTTAGTCACACAAAATTATTTTTAAACAGAATTAAATTATTAGATAGTTTTTCAAATTTTATAGGTATGTATTCATACATTCTGGGCACTTCATTTTACTTCACAGGAATCTCAGTTAATACACTGTTTTTACTAAACTTGTGCTGACACTTCACACACCGAAGACTTCACTGAACTCCTATTAGCAGTACAGTGTTGTAGAACCACTCACCATATAGGATTGGGTACTAACACAAAACTCTGAAGGTGTTAGTGAAACAGAAACATTCACATCTGATTTCCTTCCAGTCCCTTCTAATGGAAGATTATAATTTCACCACACTTAAATGAACAGTGTATATTTTGCTTTCTTCATGTCTGTCTTGGTGAATTTCTTTAGCCTTACTGTGTCAATAAGAAACTGGTATTTTTTATGTTCTAACAGTTTTCAAAAAGCATTTACCACTACTACCAAGCTACCCATAGGAAATTTCACTCTGGTGCCAAGTAGCATTGACCATGGAGACTACCTAGTTGTCTTTACACAAAATTTTTTCAAAGGGTCATATCACTTGTAGAAAGAAGTTAAAGCAGAAGAGCAGGTGCAGATAAATTAATCTCTTTGCATACCTTTGTATGTCTTTGGTCAAAGATTGTTATTTTCACCAAAGCTAAGATCAATCTATCTGCCTAAAAAATGTTGATCAGAGTTTGTACCTTAATTTACTCTTCCTGAACTACTACTGAGGACAGAACTTCATTGCCTCCTACATGGAAAACGAGGTGTTCAGAAATCTTTTCACCTTAGGCCCTCAATTTTGTCAGTCTCTCTATGCAGCTTTACCTGATGAGTGCAAACGGCATCTTCCCAAATCGTACTGTAGCCATGGTGCTCTGTCCTGTTCTAGTTATATTTTTGCTTGTAATTCACAGCAGTCAAATAAAAGAATACCAAGAAAGTAAATGAGGGACATGCACTGCAAAATTAGTGTTGGTGAATTCTATACCTTTTTAGTTTTCAGTGTGTTTAAAATAACAAAGGAATATATAGGCACAGTTGTCTAGTTGTTCCTAGGAGCATGCAGAAACCTACAGGATTTACCTCCATAAATACTAGGCCAAAATATTTTGCCTGTTTATCTTATAAAGTGTGGAACTAAGAAGGAAGTTCTACATCTTTCATCCTTTTCAGGTGCATGAGAATGACAGTCAGAAACTGGCTGAAATAATGTTCCATTCTGTCCTTTGCTACTGGAATATTTATAGTTGCTACATTTTATGATAAATTTAAACAGTTGAGATAATCCCTCTGAATACCAAATTTCTTTTGTTATACTGCGTCATTCTGCCCTGAAATTTACTGCTTAGAGTTAGTGGAGTTATACAGCTCCTGTCACCAGGATAACAGCAGTTTCACCACGTATCCATCATTCATTTCCACATAACAAAATAATTTATTATTCTGGTTAAATGTTCTTTATTTCAGACATCCCCTACCTACACTGACTGGTTCCTGTGAAATAGTGGGTGAAAGTAGAACTAATGATTGCTGCAAGGGTGTCTGACACAAGGTTTCTTCTTCTTTTTTTTTTTCTTTTTAATTTCTCTTTGCACTGTGTAGCAGTGAACTACAGTAATTATTTTCAAGAAAAGCAATCCTATCATACAATGTATTTGTATATGATTAAGCTCTAAAAAAAGTTTTCAAAATCCTATTAGAAGACACTTTTTGGAAGAAAATTTTTATCCCCAGAAATTTACATTTTTTCAGTTTGATGGAAAATATTTTTGCTTGTTTTTTGCTTTTTCTTTGCTTGTGTCAGTATTTTAATACTGGTTTATATTTTTTCTTCCACAAAATTGTTTGATAATTCAAATTTAAAATAGAAATTCAAATTTAAATGTATACATGTCTAACAAAAATGTACTTCTATTTTATGGACGAGTATACAAAATATGCAGTAAAGTCAATGAAATGAAAGGATTTACATGTGAGGAACAGAAAGATCTTTGAATGTAATGTGTAATTTCTATTTATTCAGTCCAATATCATGTGGAGAGATTTCTTCAGTAGCTGATAGGTCAGAGCAGCTTCATATGACTAACATATGGACCAAAGTACTGAAGCAATTTATTTGTGATATGATTTCAGTTTCTTCTAGGGTATTGTTAATATTATCAATACTGTTAATCAAAACCAAACTGACAATTTGGTTTACAAATGATTTAAGAAGGCATGAATAGTTTTTTAATTTATTATCTGCAAGAAGCCACTCACTTCCCATTTCCTATAACAGGGGTTTTATTGATCAATATTTCTGCCCCTTCTGACCTGCTTATTTCTGTCTGTAAACTAAATCATCACAGAATTGTATTGCGCTCATACTTCTTTGTTCCAATTTCCAGTCTGTGTCTTCTATTAAACCTATGATTATTCTATTGTTGTCTACCAAAAAATGTGCCTTTTGATTTTCTTTGTGTACTGTCTGAAGTACACATTTTTATTCTATGACTATTCAATGAAATAATTATTAGAAATTAATATATTAGAAATATAAGGTCTTCTCCATGGTATTAGTCATTTTATTCTTAAGAAAAAGTCAAAGGTAAAATGGACAAAAATTGGTTCTTCTCAAATTCAGTCATGCAATTTTCATATTGGTACATTTATTTTGGCACCCATCTTTTAGATCACAGAACTAATTTAATGTAATAGTGTTTAAGTTCAAGACTGGAAAAAAACCAGAGTCTGCATGTCAGGTAACGTGAGTAAAAAGGGAAGTGTGTAGAGCACAGATTCACCACATTTGTTCTTTGTTTTGCCTCGATAAAACTGTTACAGCACAGATTGATAACGCATGAGAATAAAATTGCAAGGGCTAGGAAATGTTTCTGTTGTAGGAGATGACTCAAGAAACCAAGGATTTCTGAGATTAATACTGAGCGGTTAGTTTATATACAGCAATATAGAAACTTTGAATGTTATAATTGAGTAACATGTATGGAAACTACAGTCCACTGGTTTGATACTAAACCAAGATTTCAATTCCTCCACCCTACCTAGTCTGTTTTTCTTATTTCAAGAAATTCACTAGTTCAGCTTACTTAATTCTAGGGAACCACTCGGCAGTCCAAACATAGGTGCCTATTTGTGCTATTTCCAGAGGTACCTGAGACATTCACAGAGGTCTGGAAGACAAGATCAGCCAGGGGATACCCTTGTCCTTCTGGCGGTTTACGGATGGAGAAATTATCCAAAACAACAGCAGAACTCCTCATGTTTAGAGATTAAAAATGTACTTCAAGCTACTCATCTGGGGTTAAGTTCACTTTTCCACACACAGTGTGAGAAAGTGTTACCTGAAATGTCTTGCAATTGTGTTTCATCTAAATTCAGTGCTCAGATTTGAGGACATCATATCCACACTCAGAATGCCATAATTCCAGAATTGTTAGGGTTGTAAGGAACCTCTAGAGATCATCTAGTTCAACCCCCTGCCAAGGCAGGGTCATGTGGAGCAGAATACACAGAAATGCATCCATGTGTTTCTTGAATGCCTCCACAAAAGGAAGACTCTACAATCTCCCTAGACAGCCTATTCTGCAGTAGTGTTCTGCTACCTTCAATGTAAAGATTTCACCTCATGTTGAGGTGAAACTTCTTGTGTTTTAATTTATGGCCATTGCTCCTTGTCCTGTCCCTGGGCACTACCAAAAAGTCTGGCACCATCCTCTTGGCACCCACCTTTGAGATATTTATCTGCATTAATGAGATCTCCTCTCAGTCTTCTTTTCTCTAGACTAAACAGGCCCAGTTCCCACAGTCTCTCCTTATAAGCAAGATGCCAGACTCCTATTCACCTTTGTTGCCCTCTGCTGGACCCTCCTTGGTAGCTCCTTGTCTTGTACTGAGCACAAGTCTGGACACCGAATTCCAGATGTGGCCTCACTAGGGCTGAATAGAGGGGCAGGATCACCTCCCTTGACCTGCTGGCTACAGTCTTTCCAATGCACTCCAGGATACCACTGGCCATTCTGGCTGCAAGGGCACAGTTCTGGCTAATGGACAGCTTGTCATCAACCAAGACTCCCAGGTCCTTCTCAGCAGAACTGAGAAACAGACTCCACTGAAGGTCTGAACCACTGTCCAGCTTCTCAGTTTCCCTGAACATGCAAGCAACCTACATATGAACTAAAACCATTGAATTAACTTCACATATGAATAAAAGTGTCTGAGATGGATGCCATGACACTTTTTCTTTCTTGTTGATTCTGTTGATTATCTTACCTCACAGAGCAATTTGAGAATAGATTCTCTAAAAATCCTGGAGTTGTGGCAGTGATGAGTGGAGCCTAAATACTTGTGTGAAGCTATGCTCCTAAGTGAGAATAGGTGTCAGATGCCAAATTAAAATGTCTTTCCAAAAGAAGAAAAAGGAACACTCAGATATATGGATTTATAAAGTTTAATGCTGAAGATGATTTGCTAAGCCAAAAATAAATTTAAGAAAAAAAGCGAATTTTTTGTTCTGTTACAATTTTTCACCTTTAGATTTTCACCTGAAACTTGACTTGGAGGATCACTTAAATAATATAAATATGTGAAACTATTCACTTTACTCAAAGAAACTGGGGTACTTTTATGAGCAAGGGATACTTGATTATAACATTTGCACATGCAAATAAAAGTATGGTTGTATTTGCAGTGCAGATATGTATTCTGTCTCCCTCTCTCTCTTTAAAAAACTGACCAACTCATTGCAACTCATCTATTAAATGAACCCCAGAAGTTAACAGACCATAGCAGATATTTTTATTTGAAGTCATGATCTCTCTTCTCCTGAAGTTTTATGCATCAAAAAAAGAAAAACACTCTAACTTTCAGTTAGTATAATGACATATTTTTAACAGTGATGGTTGCAGAAAAGATAAGTACTGGTAATACAGATGCAATAAATAAGTCACAGGTGTGAACTATTATAGATATCAAGGGGAAACAGGCTGGAAGAATAGACTGTACAAATACCTGTGCAGTTTTTGAGGATTACTACATCTGACAATTTTATTAGCTGGTGAAGATGACATCTCCTCTGTGATGTTCAGTAGCACAAGACTGCTAGACTCAAACAGTGCAAGCTGAACTCAGTATTCTGAGTAACAATAAAAGTTGTTAGTAAAAGCTCAACACATGTCTACCATGACATGCAGACTACCTAGAAACTTTGCAAATGAGGATGTAATGATCATATTTTCATGGACATTAGGTGGGTTTCACCTCCTGCAATATTGAATATTTACAGTGATACTGGGCCACTCCAGAGAGTCAATGTATACAATGTGTATATCGAGTGTTCACTGTATGGATTGGCTGCCAATGTGGTGCCCTAATTGTTACATTATAAGCATAACCCTTAAGACCTAGATCATATTATAAAAGTAAGACAGTTGGTGTACAGTGCTGTAAGTAATGGAATTAATTTATGTTTGCAATACTAATTCAAGGAATTTTCTTTTTTCTTTCTTCAATTTTTCTTCTCACAATTTTTTCTCTCATAATGTTTCCATTCTGCTTTCTTACTGCAGAAAAAGTATCCCCCACAAAATCACATACACAGGTATTTATGTATTTATTTGACTAATTCAGACTCAGTTCATTTCTGTCTCTTAATGTGAAAAAATATTGTGATTCTCTATTACGAAAATATGCATTATTTAAAGGAATTCATCTACAACTGGATGCTTGAAGCTTCACCAGGAATTACTCACCAGCACATTGCTAAGCATGAAAAGGAAATGGGTGGTATGGTTAATAGCAGACATATAATTTGTGATGAAAAATAGTGGAAAAATAAAAACAACCCTTCTTAACTGTTTCAGTGAGAGCTATTTCTCCATGTTACCATTCATTCTAATCTCTCCTTCTATTTTTTCCCTCAATCTCTCTTCCCAGTTAAGCACCTCTTGTATTAAAGTGCCCGGAGATGAATGAACAGTGAGATACAACAGCAAAGAAGGTGAATAATGCATCACCAGCGGGCAGCTACCCTTAGCATTTATGTAGCAGCTGCTTCAGACAGACTTTTAAAATTTGAATGTAGAAGACAGGTGTTTTCTGAGGTGCGGATATAATTTTCATATCCTGCAAATAAAATAAAAGCATTATCACACTTTGTGAGTGTATGTGTAAGATTCACTATTCACTGTGAAGCAACCATTCATGGAAATTGTCCTCCTCAGCTGGAATTTACTCAGTATCCCCAATTTTAATATTTTTAATTGTTTTGGAGATTGCTTTTTTCCCCAGTGAGAGAGTTAATTCCTTTCATGCAGCCACACAAGTGAGTTAGATTTCATGAGAGGAAATTTTGCAAAATTAAGACCAAAATTAATGGGGCAGTGAGAGTAACTAATAAAATTTATGAGACTGGAGAAGTCTCTGAAAGATCTTGTTAGGAGTACTTAATGAAGCAAAGACAGAACAATCTACAAATCCCCTAAACAGAACTCTGTAGTGGAGAAGAAAAGAGAAGTTCTGCTAAGCAAAAGACTGTGTACAAAGAGGGTGGTCAGAGGGGAACTGGTAGAAATTTGTGTATGGATGGGAATCCTAAAGGAAATATTTTGACCTTATATTTATGTCAACAGAAACATTTCAGAATGTTTATGATGTCAGAAAAATGATGTCTATGAAAAATGTCAGTGCAGTGAATTTATATTTTAGAATATTTAAAGGCAAAGATCAAAGTCCTACATAAATTAGTACTGTGGAGACCCACAGTAATAGTCTGAAAAGACCTAAGTATGCAAGAAAGGCAAACTAGATAATGTATTGAGGAAAGATAATTGAAAGAATAAGGAGTAATACCATAACTGTCTTACAGAGTTGTCTATTCTGCCTCTACAAGGTTTAAAGTTCTAGAATGAATGAAAGACAAGAGTTAGTGATTGAAGAGGGAAAGAGAAAAAAGCCCCATCAACTCACAACTACCAATGCAGACCGCTGAATTATTTATTTTTACCAAAGATGATGAATAATAAGAAACTTGCCAATGTTACTTTCAAAAACATTTTCTTTTTTAATTTGGTTATAGAATAATTTGTTTCGAAGTCTGCAAATAAGACAGCTTTTGGGTGAAAAAGTAATTATATATATTTACAAAGTGTTTGTAAAGATGTTGAGATTAGGCAAAACAATTCTAAGGAATATCTCATGAACATAAATGGAAGCTCCTTAGGTAGGAAAATATCCATAAGAAATCATTCTTGCACTGTAGATGCAGTCAGTAGATTTTATACCTATTTTCTCATATTTCACACAGCTCTGACTAGTATTAAGATGTGGGCTTAATTTTCCTTAAGATAATGAAACCTGTTCCCTACTATGCAGGGATATTTCTCCTTGTAAATGATGGCATAGCCTCCATCTTGTCTTTCAGTGATATATGCATTTATAGACAAAGTAATACTTAATTTCTGATTTAAATACAAAAAAAAAATTAAAAAGGAACATTGACACTGCTTTCAAATGCTTATTGTATCAGGAAAAATACAAATAATTTAATATGAAGTCCTTTTTCTTAATAGTAGTTATAACCATGACTTCAGTGCCTGTAGGTTTCAAGATGCTTAACCATATATAACTAACACTACTACAAGATAAATGATGACAAGTCTCACTGAATTTCAGAGCCCTTAGGAAAAAAAAGCCCAACCACCCTATGAAAGGACACAAATAACTGAGTGAGGAAAATTCTTATAATCATTAGTAATGTGTCATGACCAATTGACAACACCTTTCAGGGCCTCCAAGATCACTCAGTTCCAACCCCCACTGCCATGGACAGGGACATGGCCTTGAACAATGCCAGAGATGGGACATCCACAGCTCTGGGCAATCTGTTACAGTGCTTCACAGCCCTTACAGTAAATAATTTTTTTCCTAATATGTAATCTTGACCTACTCTCTTTCAGTTGAAGCCATTCCCCCTTGTCCTATCACTATATGCTCTTTCTAAATAGTCTCTTTCCATCTTTCTTGCAGGCCTTATTTATGCACTAGAAGGTTTCTATAAGGTCTCGCCAGAGCCTTCTTTTCACCCATCTGAACAATCCCAGCTGTCTCAGTCTTCACAGCAGAGGTGCTCCATCACTCTGATCATCTTTCTGACCCTCCTCTGGGCTTGCTCTGACACATCCATGTCTTTGTGATGTGGGCTCCAGAGGTAGATGCAGTACTCTGGGTGGGGTTTCACCAGGGCAGAGTAGAGGGGCAGAATCACCTCCCTTGCCCCACTGGCTGTGCTACTTTTAATGCAGCCCAGGATACAGCTGGATTTCTGGTCTGCAAGCACACATTGCCAGGATATGTCAAGCTTCTCATCCACAAACACTGCCAAGTCCTTCTGAGAGTCACTCATTTCTCCATTCAGCCTGTACTTATACTTGGATTGCCCCAGCCCAAGTGTAGAACCTTATAATGCTATAAAGATGAATTCTTATGTAATCCACCCAGTGTTAACGCAGTGAAATAGGTCGCTTCACTGAGTTGTTTTTTTCCAGGGTAGAATTAATTTTCTTCATAGTAGCCAGCATGACGCTGTACTCTGGATTTGGGCTGGAAACAGTGTTGGTAAAACAAGGGTGTTTTTATTACTGCTGGGCAGTGCTTACACAGAGGAAAGGCCTTTTCTGCTTCTCACCCCACTAGTGAGTAGGGTGGGTGCGGACAAGGGAGGGGGCACAGCCAGGACAGGTGATGGCAACTGGCCAAAGGGATATCCCACACCATATGGTGTCATGCTCAGCATGTAAATCTGAGGAAGAAGGATGAAAGGGGGGCTGTTCGGAGTTATAGCATCTGTGCTCCCAGGACACTGATACATGTGGTGGGGCCTGGCTGAGCACCTACCTGCCAATGCAAAACAGTGGATGAATTCCTTGATTTGTTTTGCTGGCATGCACAGCTTTTGCTTTACCTATTAAACTGTATGTATCTCAACCCACAACTTTTGTCACTTTTAGTCCTCTGGTTCTCATATCACCAGGGGTGAGTAAGCAAGTGGCTGTGAGGGGTTCAGCTGCCAACTGAGGTTAAACCACAGTGTTCACCTTTGAGAATTTTTCAGTACACATTTTTCTCCCAAGCTTATTTGTTATGAAATGTCTAACAGTTAGTCACTGTATCTCTGTCAGATTCAACTTTTGATAACTATATTCTATTTACAGAAGTTACCAGTAAGTTTAACTTAGACAAAGTATAATTTTTCTATTGTCTTTTTCAAGTCACAAGTTCTACTGCTAATCACCTGATATGTTCCACTAAAAAACTGTCTGGAGTGCTATGACAAACTATGTAGGGGAAGTTCCATGGAGTTTGATATTATTTTTTGCTTGAAAATCTTGTATTTGTGATAGTAACTTATTTAATAATTTCATAGTAGAGTACAAACATTTAATTAACTTCAGAGTGTTAGTTCACTAGTAAATAAGCATTATTATTAATTTGGAGAATAGTCATTGAAGTCAAAAACCTACATAATGGTGATGACAATTTCCCTCTCCCATAGTATGCTTTCATTCTTGAAGATTAATTTAATTGAGTTAATTACTTTCTAAACCTGAATGTGGACACTTCTCAAAAAGAACATATGCAAATAAACAGAAGAAGAAATTCTGTTCTCTTTTAAATTATAAAATATTAGTTTTAAAATATATTAATCAACAAAAAATAATCAACATGGAGTTTTTAGGAAGTATAAAGGAAGCTACTGCTTTCTTGTCTGACCTGAATACATTTCATTACAGGGCAAGCTCTGAGCTCCTACTCAAATAGATATGGTATAAATCCACAATAAAAAGTTTGGCTGATTGGCCTTCTTCTTATTCCTTGCCTCTAGCCCCTCCCCTTTTTTATTTTAAACATACAATCAGCCCTTTCTGGTTTACTTACCTATGCAGAGCAGGATATAGCCAACAGTAACAACCTACCACTCTGAGATTATTGTTGTTAATTTTTTGTGACATAGGGACATGAAAAGTGGTACAAAAAAATTCAGAGTGACAGGTGGCATTTGCTTTGTTACTCTGCTTTTTAACATGTCTGTGACATCTCTTCATAGACACAGTGGGGCTTTGATTCCTCGGTGTTTTGTATTCATGTACTTTCCACAGTGCAGCTATGGATCTACAGTATGCTAGGAATTGCAGAAATTCAAAGCATGCATGTAAAGGAATCAATGATAAATTGTTGATGGGGAAAAAACGGTTGTGGTCAAGCATGGGAAATAATCCATGCGAGATTTGTATTCCAGAAAGAGTATAAACTTCTATGGGAACATAAATGATCACTATTGTTTGTCCTACAATTTTCAACCATTCCAGAGAGGTTTCCTACTAATACTAATCTTAAAAATAGTTGCTAGTTAACAAAGGCCACAAATGCACCCTCTGATAGCTGGCTAGTATATTTTAATCCTCTAAGTGTCATTGTGCCACTCTCTGGTTCAACATTGGTTTCCCAGTTTAGTATTCAGAGAGCTAATTCATTTTGTTGCTGGCAGCAGTGCATTAATGATCAAGCTACGACAATGAACACTGTCTGCATAACAAATGTGTCTTTCTCAAGCTGCAGTAAATACAAAGTGATTAACATGAAATAACTGCTCCAGCAAACTGCTTCTCTGATTTTAAATAGATACTAGTGTTTTTATTTAACCCTACACGTGTCAGATATGTCTTGAATGAACTTGCTTGCACTTATTTTTTGGCTGAGTTAAAAGCAAGGAGGGGCAATTTCTTCTCTGGAGCTTTATTTTACAGAGTGCATTCTCTTGGAGATCTCCTGTTAGCATACTGGATGCAAATGATTATTAATACTATGTTCCCTGCTTCTGACATTTACTAAGGCAGAAGCATGAAATGGAACTAAATCACAACATGCTCCTTCCAGCTAGCTTAATCCTGCCATTTTATCTAAGGTAATGAAAATAAGGTCTGAGCAGGTTAATGTTGTAGTTGTTAATAACCTTTAAATCTAAAAGGGCACAAGGTGAAGTTGATTTGCATCCCAAGTCAAACAAGAAAATACAAAGAGGGAAGGTGGTGGAACAAGAAGAATCAAACTAAAGTTAATCTCCCCTTGCAGCTCCACCCCTGTTTTTTATTCTTAATCCAGGCATAATGAAAGATCTGAGCAATGTAACTGTATTATGAAGAAATTATATTCTTAGAAGGAGTAAAACAGAGACAGAAGCAGGGACAGGCAGAAACAGAGACAGTTGATTTGACAGTCAATGTCCCTTACCCTTTTTGCCACTCAATCCCTGTTGGGGGAGCCCCTACCTGAAATGTAACAGGGAGAAACAAAAAGCATAGCAACTTCTACAAAACACTTTGAAATGGTTCTCTTGTCACCCAGACAATCCTCTAATCTGTGTTGTTCCCATTCCTGCTGTCATCTCACTTCATCTCATTTTAGTGTGCCAGTAGTTTAGCCTTTCTGCTCCACAACAGTCTTCCAGAGACAATTTTATTAGAAGGTGTTTAAGGGAGGTCAAGTATTTGTTTCCACCCTGCCTCACCATTTGCATCACATATGTGGCACTTTTGTAATTGGTTTATAGAACTTGAATGGTTACGTTCTGGAAATATGTGTTTTTACTGTTCTATGAAGGTCATTAAAAGGTTTATCTCAGTGAAAAATAAACAGCATCGTGGCAATGTGACACAAATTCAAGAGTAAGCCAAAAGGAAGACCAGAAGAGAAAATTTTGGTTTCCTCAGGGAAAATCACATGAAGGATTTACAATATGTTTGAGACTTTTAAAGACATAATGACCCACTCATCCAGTATTGAGTAAAATTTAGAGAGGAAAAAAATAAATATCTTCAGGTTTTGTTTAAAAATTTGAAAGCAGTTCGTTTTTCATTCATTAAGCACAAGTCAGGTTCATGGGAGCTTTAAATCAAAGATGAAAAAATCCCACTTTTCCTAAGAATACAAAGTGTGCATGTATTACTAAAAATAAAGAAAGATTTGGGAAACAATTTTGCTTAGAATAGGATGTATATGGACCTGTGACTATAGTATAAGCTGTCAAAGACCATGAGTAGCACAGAAGGGAACAGCTGACAAATAGGCAAAACAAATTTCCTGAAGTATTGCCCTGACAATCAGAGCCTTAAATGTAATCACATTTAAATAAGATCAACAGAGATATGCTGGTTCAGAAAGAGGCATAAAGATTCCCATAATTACAGCCCTCATCTTCCATTTTGGTAAGTTAAGATAGCTTGAAAGTGGCATTAAGATGGGGTAAGGATGAAGTGTGCCTGTTGTGCTCAACAGAGGAACATCTGCTGTACCAACAACCAAAAAGATGCATGGGCATTCCTTCCTGCTTTTTTTCTCCCTGTTTTTCCCTACTTCACATGCTGAAGCTTGTGGTATGGAATAATAGGCAGACTCTCCTAAGTCGTCGAGATAGGTTCAGGAAGCCTGAGAACACACATACATGTGGACCACAGGCCCTGCTAGTATGTATTTCTGATCTTTTAAAATTATGAATATTAAAATTTTTTGTTAACTCAAATTCACATTATGGTTGTTTAGCTAAGATTTCTTTTTTCATTTTGCTTTTCTTAACCTAGGGGTTATACACTAAGCTTTAAATGACAGACCTCTAATGAAAATCCTGTAATTAATTAAGAGTATTAGCTTTTCATGATGAAAAATAGCACCATAACATGAAAACAAAGAAAAACTATAGGTTCACAGGTCTCATTGGTTAAACCAATTACAAATGACTTCAAAATTAAACAAAATACCTCAGTCCCTGACAGACTGACTAATGGAATGAATTAACAACTAAAAAAGAACGAAAGAAGGATTGATTGCCATGCACTGATGATAAGATGAAGGTATCGAGACAGCATAAGTTTTCAGAGAAAGTTATTTAACTAACAATAAATTACTGTGGAGTCAACAATCACTGTTTCTGCTGGAGTTTACCGCAAGAGGTACAGTAATTCCCACAAAATCATATATAAAGTGTTCTTGAACACGATGGACAAAGCCATACAGAAAAGAAAACCTCTTTTGTTTTACAGAATCCAGTTACATTTTGCATTGATGAGGTAACCATTATTCTTTGCCTAAACTGTTTGGACAGCCAGGTATGTGATCAGAGAATCAATAGCATATGAAGTCTCTCATACTAGGAAAACTTTTACAGCATATGCAAACCTGCACCATGTGCATTCTTACAAGGTATCCTACAGCCTTATTTATGGTAAGATCATTAAAGAAATAACAATGTAGTGATCAGATATTTTGAAGAAAACTTATTTTAAGAAAAGTATTCATTTTGAATCTTCCTTTGTCTGCTCTGATTTTTCACTGGAACAATGTTAAATCAAAAAAGCTTTTCTTTGCATATGCACTCAAGCAGGAAAAAACAGTTGTCTACTGGAGCTGAGGTAAACACTTTCAACTGTAATGAATTTTACTTCTAGATCTTGGTCTCTTTTTGTTTCCTAACTTGCTTCAGACCATTCTTTCTTTTCTCATTTTCCCTTCTTTTTCACTTGTTCAAAGAAGACTCAGTGCAAAAAGAAAACATCAAACAGGTAAGAGTTTAATAAATAGTTTAACCATGTGTTGGTGCTATTAGCATACTTTCTCAAACCACTTAACCTTGTACTGTTCAATGCAAACACCTTTCTAATCCAGGTTCTGCCTTCTGCAACAAGTCTCCTACATTATTTACATTACTGACTCCTTTATTTTCCCCACAATTTTCATCCAGAAAGCCATGCTATGTAGTTTCTCTCTTTGTCTTTATTGTCAGCTAACCTGTATCTTGCAACATTTATCAATAGAAAAAAAAGTTTATACTTAAAACTTACATTGTATGCTGTATAAAGTTGCATTGTGTCCTATTAAAAATTATGTTGACTGGATGCCACATTGTGCTTTGTTTATACAGTCTCCACTGGAGTTCTGCAATCTATAGAAAGCTATACAGTATTTAAGAAAAACAGATTTTTGAACAGCTTTTGGCAACCACTCTGAAATATTGATAAGAAACATTAAGGAAGAAACGAGGAATAGAACACCACATGGAGGTTGCATTAGTAGAGTTGTGATAAATTGACAGTTTACTGCTAGCTCTTTTAATCATGTGCTATCACTGGGGAGCATCGGGCTGCTGAAGTAAACATCATGGATGGAAGAAACACACACAGTACACTGCACTGCTACAAGCAGGGGATGATCTGGGAATTTATCAGCATATTCTTAGTGATTTTTCCGTCCCTGGTGCCAGGCAACAATTTCTGCACAAATACGGTTGCACGTTATTATTTTGCTTATATTTCTTCTGAGCTGCTGTGCTAAAAATAGGGAAACCCACAATAATATTAGTATGAAATTTTAATATTCAAAATAGTTGTCACATGATAGGATGCATCACACCAGGAATATTGATCTCTGTGGAAAATCTTGTCCCAAAAGGCTAATTTAAACTATTAATTCATGGAAATGTTAAGAGACAGAAGCTCTTTAGTAAGAATGTATGATGATGGTTGTGTTTGAAATGTCCATATTTCACAACATTCTTCTTATAAAAAGAGGTTACTTTTTAGTTCGGTAGTCAAATACTTTTTTTACTGAATTCTGAGCAGAAAATACTTTACAATAGGTCTGTGAAGAAGGTCTTAAAGCAGTAAAAATATGCTGAAATTATTGTATGGGGTTTTTTTTGTTTGTTTGGTTGGTTTTCTCTAGATAAAATAGATTTGTGGATCAGAATAAGAAAGAAAGAAAATATTAAAAAAAGGTAACACTTCCCTCCCCATTGTTTGTTTTACTTTTTTTGATTTTTACTATTTCTACTTACTTGCATAGGGTGGAAGGAAATGAGATTCCTGACAACCTGTTTCAATGCCTCTTGATAGTGAAGAGAAGAAGAGCTGTTGGCTTCCCACTGGTTACCCCTGTGGATTAATGAAGGATGAGACAGAAATTGCAGAGCTGCCATGCAAAATGACCTTACCTGATAAGACTGTTCTGCCTTCACTGCAGTAGGTGAGAAGGGCAGGCTGTATGCAGCAGGCTGTTTTTGCTGTACTGTAATGAGAAAAATTGACCTGTTTATCCACCAGCTGTCTTCTTTGTTTTTGATTCAAGTCATTTTGGAAAACTTTTTCTGGTCTTACATGTTGAATTCAAGCAGAAACCTCTGAAGAATGGCTTATTGTCAGCAAAATCTGGTGTATTGTTACAAACTATAGAAAAACACCTGCCAATAAATGCATTTATAGGACAATGGTATTCACAGACCACTTCAAGACACATAGTATTACTGATTTATTTTATATGACACATGAAGTAGTAAATGAGTGAACAAGGGCTCCTTTTTCCCACCTACTAAACTGCTTTTATTGTCTTCTATAAATGTTTTGTATACTTTGCTTTTTGTTTTTCTACTGTATCTTTTGGACATGTTTGGGTGAAAAAATAAATGATGAAAGCCTCCAAATTACAACTCGTGTGGGTTTTGTTGTTGTTTGGTTGGTTGTTTTTTCCATGTAGAAAATAAATGCTTCAATAGCAAAATTTTCCTTGGCTTTCACTTCATGTTAAAAGACAGGTATTTTCTATTTCTATTTTATTTCTATGCAATAGAAATAAAGCCTGTGTCTATCAGATCATACAAAAAAAAAGTAATTCTAAGGTTACTGAATCAAACATTGAAAAGCTAGGAAATGCAAAAAAAATGGAATGAGCAATTAATTTACAATTAATGTAACTTTAACAATTATCCAAACCGTAGCTCTTTTCCTGGTTTTCACAGTTTTTGAAACTAGAGTCTTTGCGCAGTTCAAATTTTACCCCAGATGCTCATCTCAGCATCTGATTCTTTATTCAGCCATTAGACTCCTGCTGCTTCTTTATTTTCCTTACTTGTTTCCAAATCATAGAAACATGGCACCCCTTCTCCACTTTCATAACATGCTCAAACTTTCACTTTCACCATTGTCCAGGTTGTCAATAAACAGATCAGAAACTATTAATGCCAGTATGCATCCCTGAGGGATCCACCACTAGAACTTTGCACTGCTCATCACAGTGCTTTGCTCCTGATGATCCAGCTGAATTTCAATTCACCTTTTAGCTAACTTTTCTAGTTCATATGTCAATGGGAGACCATATAGAAAGAAGGTTTTACTGAAGTCAAGGTAAACAACACACAGCTCTCCCTTTTTCCTCAGTGCCAGCCATCTAACAGCAAAAGGCAATCAGTTTTGTCAGACACTACTTCCTCTATTTAAAACCATGTTTGCTGATCCCAGTCACCTCCTTGCCTTTCCTAAGGCTGGCAACCACTTCCAAAATTAGTTGTACCATCATCTTCTCATATATTGAGCTGTGGTTGACCAGTCTAGACACCCCTTTCTAGCCTTCTTTGAGGAGTACTGTGAGCTTTGCCTTTTTCTTTTGTTCAGGAATCTCCTTCAGTCACCATGATCTTTCAGATCATAGATAGTGTTTCACAGCAACATTGGCCACATTCTTCAGCACCCTTGGTTGCACCCTCTTGACCCCATGGACCTGTGTATGCTCAAAAGCCTGACATTCTGCCTCACTCCATCTTACCTTGCTCTGGATGATGCTTTTTCCTACAGACTGCCACTAGACCTGTGGGCAAGCTTTCATTTTATCCATGAAAACTAAGGCCAAGCAGGCAGTGAGAATCTCCTCTGCCATTCCCACAATTCTTTTCATGATGTGCCCTGTCACACTGAGCTGTATATTTGCAGTTTCTTAAGCCTTCTGTTCAATACCAAATTTAAAAAAAAAGAAATTCTTTTCCTTTGCTCTTCACACATTGTTTTTAGGTACAGCTGAGCTTTGGCTTTCTTAATTCATGCCTTTTTGTAAAGATCACTTAACATTATAAGGTAACTTCCAGCAGCATATCAGACTTTTTCTAGCACACTGTACTCTCAGACAAAGTCACTTTATTAAAGCCTTAATCTGCACCTGGCTGATTCAGCCCTCAACATCAACAGGTGAATATCTTTTACACTCTATACTAGCAAAAATTAGACTAGGCCATTTCCACTGCAATGCTAGCCTCTATCCTACTCAAAACACAAAGTTTCCAGTTTGTACAAATTGTCTGGGACTTTTTTTTTCATGGAATGTTTTAAGCAAGTATATTTCGGTCCATAGGTAGCTTATTAATTGTGTGCTGAGGGTACTGCTTTTAGTAGTATCTTATGATTCATTGATCTTCGTGTAGCTGCACATAATTCCCATCTACTATGATGTTTCAGACATCCTAGTGCTTGGCAGAAATCAGTCTTGACAGTTCCCTCTGACTTTGGGACTCTGTGTGGCATCAGCATTCACAAGACAGTTAAGTGCAGTTAGCAGGTAGTGATATATGTCAGCGCTACCATACTTGCATGACATGATTAGTATGGACAGTTCAAGTCTCTTGTATTGTTTCATTTACCACTTTGTAATATTTATGGTATACCTTTGTCACTTCCATAACTGTTGTTATTCTAAACTGTTGTGGATCAGCAAGCACCCCCTTCCCTAAGCATTTCTGGAGTGGGGTCCACAAGACAGCAATAAGCTTCCAATAAAAATCTGAAAACAGCACTACCAATTTGGTTAGCCTCTAGGTTTAGCAACACTCCATCAGACTAGAGCAAGGTGGGTAGTCAAAGACAGTTTTTCATGGAAATGCTGCAAAGTGTTTGCATATCACATAGCAAAGTTTGAACAGATAGGGATTTGATGATATATATATATTTCTATATGGGATATATGTATAATATGTTTTCAGTGTAGGTTCAGGGGGCTACAGCATGGCCTCTGTGAGTACAGGCCAGAAGCTGCCCTGAGCAGGACACTGCAGATTCCAGATGATTTTAATGCACCCAAGATGGTGGTGCCTCTGTAAAAATATTTCCACACTGCAGTAAGAAGTGAGGGGAAAAAAAACACATGCAAACACCAAGGAGAGAGAAGGGATGAAGTGCTCCAGGGGCTAGATCAGAGATTCCTCTGCAGCCCATGAAGAGGACTGCATGGGAACAGGATCCTGTGCTGGCACAGGTGAATGTGCCCTGAAGAAGCTGCAGTCTGTGGGAAGGGCCGTTGACATTAGAATCAAGTTCCCGAGGTTCCCCAGTCAGCATTGACTACACAGACCTAACTGGACCTCACCAAACCCTGAAGCTGTTGGTTTCTCAGTAAGAATGCCTTGATATTTGGGTGGTGAGAGCAATACACATGCCCACTCTGGTAACTCAGAAATCATGATGGGCCTCTATAGATGACATGTACATGACATAAACAACTTAACCTATGTAGCTTTTGGCCATGAGGCACTCTTACCCAAAAGCTTCTTTTTCATCACCTCCTCATTTTCTTCTTTCCACAAAAGTCCACATGCTTTCTCTCCAAGCTCAGTCATGCTCTGAGTCATTAAGAGGCATATGCCAATGGATCTGGTCCATTAGAGAACAGGTCTTTGTCATCCTGAAAATCAGTGACACTGACTCCAACAGTTTGGGGCAACCCTAGAACATCTCTGAAGACATTTAACATAATTTTGAGATAAAGGTATGCCAAGAGAAGAGCTGAAAGTTGCAGTACCTTGTTGGAGATCAGTCCTGGTGTGGGATCTAACTTGGCTAGGAAGACATTTCTGACCATACCAAGACATAGACTTATGACTGCAAATTCCTTCTAGGACAGAAACTCCTGCTGGACTATCAATTCTGAGGAGCCCTGTCAGGATCATTTACTTTCTTGGGAGCACTACAGGGACAGTATGAACATGTTCTGTGACAGATAGAAAGAAAGATAAGACTGGAAAAGAAAATAATTACTTCTTTTTATTTTCAATAACATTTCTGGCATCAACCAAAAGCTCACGATACTCAAGTTCATTGAGCTGCAGCCTGACCAAATGGAACCATTGCTGGCACTTACAAGAGCTGAGGTCTTGCGGAGATCTTACCAATCACTTCACCGCATTTTTCTTCTGCATAGACATGTTAGCAGGAAGTGTGGAGTTAAGCTGAATTATAAAGTGAGGTTTTGAGAAAATTGTGCTGCTTCATCACTTTGGTCACTGTGAATTTCCATCTTTTTCCAAAACTTGTCAATTTTTCTGTCATGTGGGAGCTAGAGTGACCAATATTGGCTAATGATATTGTGGGAAATCTATGGACTTTTGTTCTAAAGAAGACTTACAAGGTAGACATTTTTGAGACTTCATATTAACAAGCAGAGTGGTAGGTTGTTTCTTGGGGCAGTCCTGCTCACCGGCTTCTTATGTGAGAGACTGCAACATGTCTTCTCATTCCCCTGTTCTGTCCTCTTCTTTTCATCCATCCTGGGGTAAGTAGAGCCTAAGAAATAGGCATGCAGCTGCGATCATAGGTACATTATTTTTAATAGCTTCATACACAATCTTTCCCCACCTATTCCCATTTCACATAGACGAAATACCTCATTTCTTCGGTTCTTCTGAAGAACTGCACATATTTTTTTTCAGTTTGTACTACATTTGTTAACAAGTCGGAGTTTTCTTCTTATTTGCTACATGCTCTTGTAATAAAGTGTGTTCTTTTCCTCATCTTATTGATGTGAAACCCAGAAACATGACTCATTTTTGTGGAAATTAATGTAGAGATAATGACATCTGCATTTTGTACTATCAGTCAGTGATTAGGTAGAGGTCCTTACTGGAATCAATAGGAATTCTACATAAAAGAAGAGATTTTATCACGTCCTTTTCTTATTGGAGTAGGGAGATAATTTTTTTCCTTTTCTGCTTTTGTCATTAACGTGTTACAATTTCGTTCAAAGTTTTGTTTTCTTTTCTTTCCAAGAGTGAAATTAGTCTTATGGAATTCCATACGAAAAGATTTTTGTTATCTAAAATAATTTATGTAAGTTAAATCTTTTATCACAGATTTGTAGGGTAGAACAGACAGTGTCAGGCTATCAAAACTACAATAAAAAGTATCAGCTTCCACAGCTAATTTAGTATTGTCCTGTGGCTTCATTAAGAAGAAGGTATGCATACAAAGTATTATGCTTTTCCAGCTGACTTTATATGCCACATTTGTAGTGCTGCTAATGAAGCAAATAAAAGGAAAACAAATCCCTGCTGGATCCTGGTTTGTTCACTGATATGAGAGGTCTCATTAAAAGAACAGCTATTGTGTACAAGTATTCCACAATATTTTGGAAATTAACATTAAAATAAGGAGTACACTTGGATATGCATGTTGGATACAACATTTTCTAGCCTTATCTAACTGTTTTGTTCTGAAATAAAATTGGAAACTTAATTATTAAATAAAAAAATAATACTCCTGGCTTTTCAGAACAGATATTTATATAATAATTAAAAATTGATTTCAAACAAACAGTGCAAATATTTTAATACTTTATTAACCATATTGCTGTGACATTATTTTGCATGTAATTTTCTTTTATTCTCTGCAGTTACATACTCTGTGTCAGTTACAAGTAATATAAAAGCTTCTGAAAACACTGTTTTTTGTACTTTAAAAGTAAAAAGAATATAGATAACAGCTTCTCCTACTAAGTGTAAATACACTGCAAAAATGTCATTATTAGATGGCTAATAATATTTCTAAAATTTTTCTCATAGATGTTTATCAGCATAGAAAGGAAGCATTCTAACTTTTCCAAGTTGTTTTGTTCAAGAAACTGTATAATGGTTAGGAAATGATTATAACACAGTAGTCATTGACCATATTAATTCCTTAATTTTATTTTCAGAAAGTGAGAGAGGAAAAGGCAGTTACCATTTTGTTTTAGATAATAATAGCCATTGGGCATACATAAATAGCCTTCACACAGGAAAGAATTACTCAGAAAGTTCTAAAATGACAAGGAATCTGGGTGGAAAGGGACAAGAAGCACTATAGTTGCAACAGATCCCTGTCTTTCCTAAAAGTTTCCACCCTTCCTAGAGTTAATTCCCTGTAGCAGTACACTGTGAAAGTGTGCACAGTCTTGGAAAATCAGGACTGATGAGTCTCAAGTAAAAAATAAAAACCTACTCCTATAGATGCACTAAATGCATCTCAACTGGAAGAGAGGGAATGAAATAGAGAGGACCAATGAAGCGTTAATTTGTCTTTACTATTAACCTGTGAAGAACATGTTGCCACACTCTAACATGTGGTCATTCAGCCGTACCTTCCCTTACAAAATGGGTTTTCTTTGTCCTCTAAAACAACCTTTAATCCAGCAGCCAATATTCTATGCAGACCAATTACCTTCTCCCAGTAAGGAAAAAAGACTTCAGACAGAGAAGTAAAAATCACTCCCTTATATTACTGCCTTGGGAGGCTGACAGCTCTTGGGCTGACAGATTTTCCAGTCTGATGCTATGTGGAGCCCATAAAATGTCCCAACCTTCCTACCCATAACTTACATAGTGTTAACCAGATTAATTGCAAGATATGCAGGGACAGATTTCGTTTATCTATTTATTCTCCTTTTGATCATGACCTTGTGATTTTTCTTTTGATTTCTCAGCAGGCATGGATTTACTTCAACAGTTTCAGCTTTTTCAAATGAAACTGTAGAGGTGTTTTGGAGTCACATAGATTAAGCCTCAAGGGAAGCCATCAGAACAAAACTTCATACTCTGGGGCACTTATGATTAGTATTTTATGTAAAAATGGGAACTTAAATTTTCCTGGTCACACCCTTCTCTCTCTAATGCATCCTTTTATTAAGAACCTCACATTGGAAAGGATTGTTTGATCATATAATTGTGAATTACTTTCATATTGTTACTCTATTATTAAAATAAAAATCCAAAATTCTTTCTGATTTAGCTAAAAAAAGGTTTTCTGGACAAAAGTTGTCTAGTTCAGGCAACCTGTAACTGAACCTTAAGCCTGTCCCTCATGGAGGTGGTGTGCTTGCATCACTGCCTTTTGCTATAAGGGTGAGGTAACATGCTCAAAATTCTGACTTCTGGCCAGGATCTTGAGGAAGCTTAGAAAATTATCTGCACAAAAAGAAACAGTGTCTTCAATTTTGTGTAAATTTTAATTTTTCAGGGAATTTTAATCAGGCAGGAAGATAGAACATACTGGCATTCTCATGCAAATTGCTTGTATTAGCAACAAAGTTAAACACTGAGTATTTTGGAAATGGTCTGCTGACACTTACTTTCCATTATTGCACATAAAAAATAAGGTATCTGACCCATCAAAAATATTAAATATAAATTGGACTGTGCAAGCAATTCCTTACTTTGGTTCAGGGCTACAAAATACTTATATCTGCTTAGTTATGTTTGCTTTCATGCATACTGTTTGTATCAGTTAAAATGTGGTAATCTTTAAATTGAAATGTATGCGATGAGACAAAGGAAGCTGAAGGGAGGAAAAGTTTCAGTCTTCTGCTAATGACGTGTGATTGCATTATCGTCCCAAAATGACACAAAGACTTGTATTTATACTACAGAAAGAATTATTTTCAATGTTTAATGGAATTTTTGATACATGTTCTCCTCTATATAAAGATACTCTTTTTTTCTTTGCTACTAAGCTGTTGATGAGCAGGATGTTTTCTAAATAAAATTGTATCTAATAGAAGACAGAGCTTGAGGAGATAAATATAAAAACATGACTAGAAGCAGAATTTTATCTCAGTCTCCAACTACACTTATTCCTTTATTGGAAATGAAGGGCTTTGCTAAGGATTTTGCCAAGTGAATTACGCAGAAGAAAAAAGTAAGATCTTAAAAAGTGAGAAAGAATACAAAGAGTTGCTGGTGACATTTGTTTTTTGGATTTAATCAGTCTAGTTATGGTTGGGTTTAGAGCTGAGAAAGGTTGAAGGATGTTTTTCCAAGAAATACATAATAAACCACCAGACCAGATATTATATTTGAAAAGCAAGGAATGTGCACTTTCAACAAGAATTGCAATACAACCACAATACTTTAAAATCCTATGATGGTATCCACAAAACTGCAAAATCCTCTAACAGTCAAAAATTTAGCCCTCAGGCAGCGCATGAACAGTAAACATTTAACAAAAACAACTCCTATCTCATTTTTCCTCCTCTTGCTATGTGCAGTTTAATTCATTTTATTGTTTCATATTTCAGTTGATTGCACACTACCTTCTCCCTCCCCACAACACTAGTCAAGAAAGTGTATGGTAATTAGATAGCATGCCTCTGGCACAAGTTGTTCACTGCAGTGGAGTCAGAAAGAATTTCTTCCAGCGCACAGTTCAGAGGTGCATTATGGGATAATTTAATTTCAAACTCCTATGTCTTTTTTGTAGTGAAAAATAAAAAGCATTAAATGAATAAATATGAGACAGAGGAAAAGAAGAATTCAAGGTGTTTTTTTCCTTAAAACAACCAGAATTAGGCATGGTTGAAGGCACAGATGACCAAATGGGGCTTCCCCATGCCATTGACTCAGGATTTAGAGTGAACCCTCTGATTTCATTTTCAATGCATACACATTTTTTTTCTGCCCACTTACATTCTTTCAAAACTCCAGCACTTCTCCCAGCTGAATACATCTTTTTCCAAGCAAACTCCCACAACTAATCTTCAGAGATTCTTCCCATTGGAATGAATGTCAGGGTTTTCCTGTACGTATCTTTTAAAATAAGCAGCAGACATAACTCAGGAAGCTCTGGGCAACAATGAAAACAGTTCAGGATAGAAGTATTTACAGTACTTCTCTTAAAGAAAGATTCTTCTGGAAGACATCTAAAAGCCTCCATATAGGAAAAGCCAGAAGGAATAAAATAGAGAGCAGGGTAAATGCCAACTCTGTGGCTGTACAAAACAATGCCCTTCAAAAAAGAAAACAAAGTTCCATTCTACTTCCCTCAGCCCCCAAAAGTCAGTACTGCAAAATCTTTACTCATAAACCATAGCTGGCCTCTAAGCAAGTTCCTTTTAGTGCTTGAGTTTCTGGTTTCTCAGGGTCCTTTCTGGACCAGGTATGCATGAAGGCCTATGGAAAACTGATAAGCTTCATTTTTTTTCAGACGTGACTATGGTACATAAACAGTCACCTTAGTATGCAGATATACTTAAACTAAGCTAACTATATGACAAAATGTGCTTTGGAACATATTTTCCCCTAGCTCATTTTCAGAAATGTCAACAAAGTCTTGCTTTTCTCAGAATTTTCAGCAGAGGCTGGAAAGGCTGTATTTTACTATTTTGCAGGTATCTTTCACGCAGATGAAGACAAGATAAGGCAGGCAGTGGAAACCCATCTTATTAGCATTATTCTGCCAGAACTTTCCTGAGGGAGCCAGCAAAATTTTCCAGCTGGCCCAACACCTGACTTTCAATAAGGATTATTCAGTGGCAGAAGAGATACTCTCAAGCATACAGATAGTGCCAGATCTGCTCCTGGTTTGTCCACATCCTTGAAAAGGATCTGCATCCCAGGAACCATAAAGAGAATGATAGCATTATTTTTAGTCTTCCTGCATGGTGGATATTGTATGTAAGCCAGGATGCATGTTGCTGGACAGGATTGTGACAGAGATGAGAGAAGTGAATTGGCACATGGGCAGACCCTGGCTCAAAATGCCTGTATTGACCTACAAGTGTTGTGTGTCATTCACAGCATGTGAATGACATGTCCAGATTTACTTGGCTTGCATATGAGACAGTTCCATATGGGTTTCATCAATCTCTTCCTACCCCATTGCCATACTTCAAGATCATGCAACTGGTTAGATTAGAAGGGACCTCTGGAAGCGAGTTAGTCAAGGTAGAGTTAAATTCAAAGTTAATTCAGGTTGCTTAGAGCCATAATCGTTCAAGTTTTAAATATTTCTGAGGACAGTTTCCATAACATTCCGGGGCAACCTGTTCAAGTGTTTAACAAGCTTTTTGGGGATGTTGCTCATTTACACCTTTTCTCTTGTGAGAATTTCCATTTTTACAACTTGTTGCAACAATTGCTTCTTTTTTTCATTCCTATCTGAAAATAGTTCAGCACTTCTTTTTCTATAATCACCCATTAGATACTGGAAAAGAGCAATTAGATCCCCCTTTAGCCTTTTTTTCCTCAAGGATAACCTCTCCATCAGCTCTCTCCAGTTTATCAATACCTCTTGCGCACCACAGAGCCCATAAGTGGTACAATATTCAAGATGAGGATTCACAAGTGGCAAGTAGGAAAGAAAAATAATTTCCTCCAACTTGCTGGCTGTAATCCTAATAATGCAGCAACGTATTCCATTAGCTTCCACCCCTGTAAGATGTACTGGTGATTCAGTCAGCAGTCTTTTTTCACAGAGCTCCTTAGCCATCCCTGACCTGCTCGGACACCTGAAGCTGTGCTGTAAGTAAACCTGTGTCCAGCAGTTTCTGAACTGTCATTTTGCTGTACCACTGTGACCATGGACCTGACTCACTACGTCAACTTCTCCCATGATCACTGGAGTATTGAAAGTACCTGTTGCTATCATTATTCCCATTTTGCTCACCCTGCTCAGACTGTGCTCTGTTGCAGCAGTGCAGCACCCTGCCTGGGCAATATTAGGTCACCCATGCTCATTAAACTCACTTTCCCTGGAGAGGTGCCCTGGCCTAACTGCCTCCAAAAATGGGCCTCAAGACAGGACATAATTCCATTTGCACAAGTCAAAATCTGTTCTGCTGCAAACTGGAGATTCCAGTCTTACTCCATTTCCTCAGACTCTCAAGTTTTGTCACCTCACAGTTGTTTCAGTCAAGGCTGTCATCAGCTGAACAGTTCTTTCATATTGGTGTGTGAATAACACATTCTCCAATGCACTTTCCACTTTTGACCTTTCTACTGCAAACATTTAACAATTGTACCTAGCACACTCCAGAATTTTCTGTGTCAGCACAGATTGGAAGTCCAATGTCTCCTATGGAAAAACAAAAACATGTAATAATCAGGTTTACCTTAGCTTTCAGCTTGGGGAGGGACAGGGCATGCAGGAGACAGGAAGCATGGGACAGTTGTAAAAGAAGGAAATAGAGTCATAAGCATTGCAAGAGAGGGACTATCCATATCCCCATAAAGATGGTTAGACTTTTCTTCATTCTGTGTCTGTACTGCACACTGTATACAGTTACACACTGAAACAGCAGCTACCAGGGATTTCGGAAATACATGTTTTGCACTACACTACTCTTCAAAGCGCAATGTGATTGTGATATTCTGACATTACTCCTGACTAGGAAAGTTTGCAACACTGAGTTGCCCATGTCTCAACACAATGCTGGCAATGCAGTAAGGTTTCCAGAGAAAGTAAGGTATCCAATCTCTCAAAGCCACCACACCAGGGGAGAAGGGATCCTGCTAAGGCAGGCAGACAGCTCTCTGCTTATCAGTACATATAGATGGTGAAAAGTCCAGTTCTATTAACCATTATGGGCAGAGTTTTTTGATTATTTGGAATATGATTGCTTCACAGTATGAAGAGGATTATTCTCCTGCATCATAGATATGTGCTCTGCAAATGATATAGATTTTAGTCTTCTATTTATCAGCGTAACATGACAACCCGGTATAAATTTGTGGAGGTTTGGGTTGGCTCCCTGCCAAGACCAAGGGCTGGCCACACAGATTCCCCCCTCCCAAGAGAGAAGGAAAAAAGTACCCAAAAAGACAATTTTAGTAAAATTATATATATATTCACATATGATTATATACAATCAAACATTATGAATCTACAGAACAAATCCCAGAACAACCCCAAAAGGGAAAAGGGGGAAAGGGGACAAAAATGGGTCCAAACAAAAACCAAACAAAACAAATACACACACTCATAAACTCAGGGAAAAGCTCTTTAAGTAACTAATACAATCAATTCTCACCCAACTCCCCTTAAGAGAAAGCAGGTCCTTCCCCTCCATATGGCTGCAACAGCAGCTGCTCCGACAGGCCTCAGCTCACAGAGATAAGGGCTGAGCCGGCACAGAGAGCTGATGTCCTCCCAGCACAAAAACGGGAGAGAGAAAAGAGCAAAAGGCAAAAGGAGGGAGGAAACCTTCCTCCTGTCTTTATATACACCTGATTACATGAAGGAACAGTGTGGAATACTTCCTTAGTTATGACCTTGCTACCAAGGAAGGCCCAGACCAAAACCAAGAAAACTAAACCACCACAAAACTCCATTGTGAATCCTTCTGGGGATACTTTTAAGTATCTAAGGAAAGTTGCGAAAAGACCATTTATGACTGTTGCATGATCTCTGGAACACATAATCAAAGAGGTGCTTCCTAGGTGCTACGATTATAGCTCAAATGTGTTCCAAGGGCAAAGTAGTATGGAAATAGAAAGGAAATTGGTCCTTGGGGATATATCTAATACTATTGAAAAAGGCAGTGTAGACACAGTGAGCAATGTTAAGTGCTATCCCAAGACGACCCAGGAGACTACTAGGGAATTTAGTGTTGAGTCCAGGTTCCCTAGGTCTGAATCAAGTGCTTTCATAGCAACACTGTCAGTTCTCTGATGTTTTATCTGAAACCTCTGAGAGGTGATTGCTTCCCACTTCCTATATATTGTATGACTTCACGATTGGCTTTTTTAACGTTGTATCCTCCAAGAAAAGTCCCAACTTGTCATTGAAGTTGATAAGAACTGATCAAAACTACTTAAGAAAGCATGTACTAATGAATGGTATGAGGCAAACAGAAAAACTAAGGAAAACAGATAATTCTTAGTATAAAAGTTTGTTTCCTAACTCTGTAGCAATTGAACTTCTATAACTTGCATGAACCTCTGCAGCTCTGTTTTTTTCTTCTTTCAGAGATTCTTGCTTAAACTGTCAAATAAAGCTTCAAAACCATGAGAAAAAAGCCAAAAGACCACAAAAAATCCTCCAAAACCCTAAATCCCAAAATAAACAAACAAAAAACCCAAACCAAACCTAAATCAGAAGAAAACAAACCAAAAAGGACAGAAAATCATAAGATTAAAAAATGCCATGGTGTTCTAAAGCTAAATATTCTTTGGCTCCTCTTTCTAAAAGCTGAATGGCAAACTATTTGTTGTAACACTAAAAGGTAGTACAGAAGAACTCAACAAAACCAATAAAGTCAATGATAGCTTATTGTTATATTCTATTATTTAATGCTTACACAATAAGATGAATAAGGTTTCAATTCTTGCTTTATTTCTTTCTACTTTTTAGATTATATCTCTTATGGTTTTGAATCTTCCTTGCTGCATTTTAATAATTCTATTTGCTTTGTATGTTGCAATACTTGTGAGTGAAACTACAAGTCATTTGACAGAAAAATAGAATATGTGCCTGATTAAAATGTTGAAGAAAATTACAATGAAGTAAAATTTAAGCAGTAATTTTAAACTTTAATGAAATGTATCCAATAGCTTTTAATTTTCTTTCCTCATTCAAGTAGACTATGATGAGAAGTCACATTTATACAGTTTCCTATCGCAACTCTGAATGCAGATGCTTTACATTACAGCTATGAGGTGGAAAAAGAAAACAAAAAGCCCCAAAAGTAACACTGTCCTACTGACAGTTAAAAAAAGCATGCATAGATGGAATGTGGGCTGCTGCATGAAAAATCAGGCAAGGTTCTGGTATGGAGGAAAGGTGAGAATTCAGCTTACCTAACAAGTACCTACTGAATAAGAAGCTTAAGCTACCTTTATCGTCAATAGGAGATATGTTGACAGTTTTAGAATATGACTCATACAACCTGTTTTAGATACCTATTTGAGGATGATATGAAACACCATCTATAAACAACTTCTGCTAACTAAATGCAGAGAATAACAGCATTCAGTTGTAGATGTCTATGTTTAACCAGATGAGCTCTATCCAAAAGCTTAGTTTCTTCATCTATTAACTTTGGCAGAACATGTGAACAGTAAAGGTCCTACTGATTCCCTTTGCTGTTTTCTAAAGCAAGAATATTTCTCCATAACTTTCTCTGAAATATTCATTATATTGTACTAAACAGGATGAGACAGTTCTGGCTCCTCCTCCTGTATAAGCATGATGCTTTTTGAGGAACAACATACAAACCATTCATATTTCCACAAAGGAAACCATTATATGTCATGTCAAAATCAAGTTTCCCACAGCTCCACATAAGTGAGCAGAACTTGTCCTTTGGTTGTACTTATTGGCTACTCCAAACAAGTAAATTGAATAATGTCAGGTAATCTTCCTGGATGCTGGCACTTAAACATCCATGCTCTTATATTATTAGAATGACCTCAGTATGATTTTTGTAATGGACCAAAAGGCGTTCTCACAGGCATCTTCTGGACTCACTGTAGGAGTTAGCAGAGACAAGGGGTAATCCTCAAGACGTAGTCTGTATATAAGTGCCCTTTTTGGGGAGTTAGGAGAGTTCCATCATGTAGACACAGACTAGTGCATGCCAAAGGATCTAAATGCTAGAGAACAGCAAACCTTCTGGAAATATTTATTTTTCTACTGCAGACAAAATTCAACAGTCTAGGTGAAGGTTTTCATATCTTTCCTCCATGTTAACATACTTGTCAATATTTTTCTTCCTAATGATGCTTTAACTAGACATAAACTCCTGCTAGACACCCTCCTGCTTTATTTTGCAGCAAGATGGGTGATTATAAGGGAGGAAGCATAATGTCCAAAAGACTATAAGAATATAAAAGCAACCGGGAAAAATTAAGTTTGTAGTAATAGTCCAGCTTCAAAGTAGCCAAGAAAGGGATTAAGATAACAAAAAAGGGTATCACAGTTTGATAAGTTTCAGTAAATTTCTAATAAATATTGCTATCTCCAAATAGGACCACAAAAGTTATCATTAGAGGAGCAGATTACTGAGATTTAGGCATGCTTAACCTAAAAGTTAAAACTTTAAAATAATTTTTTATGTGAAGAGCATTTTTTTGTATATTTTTCCAGATTTTTTTCTTTATTTTTTTTTCTAGCTCCTTTTTTTCTTCTATTCAGATTGAATTGATTATCTAAAGTAATTTCTGTCAAATGTTTATTGCATTCCTAAAGTCATTACCATATACTGAAGTGTTTTTTAGAATGAAGAAATATGTAAAATACACCTGAAATTAATAAAATGATATTGTACTTCAGGTTACATCTTCACTGTAAATAAGTGACTGCAATTAAAGTAGCAAAAACGGGTTTTTAAAGGAGTAAAAACAGATTTGACTTCACTACATAAAAATTAAAAATTGTATTATGTAGATGTTTTTGTTTTTTCACTATTGGTATTTTTAGTGTATTCTTGGCATTAGAAAAATGTTTCATATTAAAATTGATTTACAATTCCTTAAGACACTTAGTGTTTTACATCTGAAGTATTCCTTCCTCTTAGCAGATCATAGCAGATCATTCTTTTTGTTTTCCTCACCTCTTTCATAAAAAGAGTTAAAAAATATTTTATAACGGTAATTAAAAAAAATCAAATAAAACAAACCTTTCTAAGAAGTGTATTCAATCTTTTACAGATTATCTTTTTTAAAGAAGAGCAGAAACCAAATGGGAAGGAATCTATGATTCAAAATATTAAGCAAAATTCTCTTTGGCATTAGAAAAGTGCTATAGTGCATACAGTTTTCTTAAGTAAAATATTAGAAGCAGAGATACAATAGTCAAAAATAGACAGAGCTGTATATGTGGTGAGATATTGCTTAAGAATACTAACTTTGCATTTTTAAATATAATTCATAAAATTTCTAAAGGTTTAATGAAACAAAGATATACTGATTTTATATACTGTATTTTGATAAGTTCTAGTTGTTTTCAAAGTACAACATATTAACTAATGACATGTTCAGAAGAACTTAGGTTCAACTTAAGAAATAAGAGTTAATAAATCTAAACTGAAAGGTTACCCTCAGTGATCACCATCAAGTCAGTTTGCCAGTTTGCCATTGGCAGTAGAGCACAAATATTATGCTATTAGACCAAGTAAGAATTTTCTAAAAAAAAATCCTTTGGATACTTATTATGATATTCCTCAGTCCTAAAACGCTAGGTCATTCATCTCAAACTCAGTGTTAATGAGTTTTCTGGAAACCAACAGTGAGACTTTTTTTTTTTTTTTACTCAGTTTGTATATTTGTGGAAAGTGGACCTGAAAACATTTAGCTTTAGCAAAATATATTTTTATTATAGAGTTACATACTGAGCTTTAATTTGTCACCCACTCACTGAAGACATTCCAGTTAAAATGTGTACTCTATTTTCTGTAGCCAAGCTAAACTCATCTTGTGACAATTTCTTTTGCCACTTGAGACATGGCTCTGCATGTCTATATCTGTTGGGCATTGATGTTTCCAGTTTGCGGTGACTAATAGATTTATAGAGATTCTGCTTCTGAGATATGATTTGAAATATGTCTCTTTCACCATATTTTGCCATATTCTGCTGTCTATCACAATGTCCACCACTCCGGAACACGTGGTGAAGAGGGGACACAGTGTTTCCGTGCTGACCTGAATGGCATTGTTAGGCCAAACTCTAAACCTGTGAGGAAAATTCTAGGTGAAAATTTTAGTCAGAGCATTCCAGTTTACAGAGAGGCATGAGAGGTTATGATGTACAGTTCCCAAGAGTCTTCGAAGAGTGGAGAGTTACTCAGTTTCTCAGCTTTCTGCCCTGTCGATTAATTGCAACATAGCTACACAATTAGATGCACATGCAAGATGTTAGTAATATGTAAGAGTCACAAAAGATTATTTTGGAAACTCATTGAAATAAAAATCATCTTTCCAGAGATAATTCATCAGAATTTCCGAAGAGATTATATTTAATACAGCATGTTTAGCTGTATAAACATGGGGCAGCTGCTTTGGTATATATTTATCTTATATTTCTTATCTGAGAATATTGTTTTTTGCAGCATTCTTGCCAATTTTGTCACTTTGAATGCAAAAGTTAATGAACTGGATTCATCTAATTTTCTGTCTCTCCATGTTTGGTAACAGTGACAGTGGTTTTTTTATTATTTTTAATTATATTCCTTCAAAGACTAGTAATGTGTATACTACTAGTATATTTTTCTGCTCTATGATTTTCCTTTATATCTCACTTTCTCATCATCTTGTTAAGTATTCTTTGGCAACCTGTTCATTAAAAAAAAAACCAGAGAATGCAACATCCTCACCAGAGGAATAAAGTTAATGAATTTTTCTGTAAATGTTTTTTCTAGGATTCTTTTTTATTCCTTTGTAATATTTTATCCCAAGGTCTACTTTTTTTTGTTTTTTCACCTGATTTTATCCTCTGATGCAAATTAATTTTTCTTCCCTTATTCAGTTTTCATTTTCAGTGTGAATAAAAGCCACAAAAAAAAAAGTTTTGGATAGACATGTGTCTTCCCTTAGTTGATATGAGCCTAGTCAAAATTTCTTCTGATGTTTCTACTGCAAAATGATGACTAGTGTTTTCCATGATTTTCCAGGGATAATAGTGATGCTAGTCCCTTTACAGCACTAATGGAGATTCTGGCAAAGCAAGTTTTGTGGAAACTCTTGGCTGATTATAGTTCTCAAGTCTTCAGCTTAAATATTTTTTCTTCATTCTCTTGGTTTTTGTTTCCACTCTTTTCCCCATGTTGCAGGAGCTCCTATCTCATCCCTCCCAAACCCAGAGTGAAACTGTGGCTTTGCTCCTTTTACTCTTCTAGTTCTTCTTCTAAAATCTGAAAATACATATTGCTTTTTTTCACATTTTTTGCTCTCATGCACTAGGAGTACACTTGTAATGCAAATACTTCATATCGTAACTCTTTGATAATATCTATCACACTAAGTAGAAAAGTACCAAAAACTCTGAATGGAAATGTAAATTACAGTGGCGGAAGGATGAAAGGTAGTTTGATAAGCTGAAATGTAAATTACTTCATCTGACCGTCTGCCACTTCATATATTGAATATAGCTTATATTTTTGATTCTTGGTATAAAACTTTATCCAGTGAAATGTTTACTGGAGGAGGAAAGATGTATTTTAAACTCCACTGGAAAGTTGCATTTTTCCTGATCCTCACACTTTAGTATTGCACCTCAAGAAACAACTGACAGTAAAAGGAATATTGTTTAGCAGTAATACTGATGGCTATGCTTTCAACTGTAAATATTCTCTCTGAATGTAATTTGTGGGTGAGATCAGTTGTTTATATAGCACCTGTTTTTCAGTAGGTTTTTTGTATGACCGTATCTTGACTAACAACTTTGGAACATTGCTCCCTTCTCACTAAGATAAAATTAAGAGCTATTGCCATTGGAGCTAACTCAAAAGGTCTGCGTAAATGAGAGATTGCACCTTCATTTGTCATCATCACACAATTGTTCATCTGCAGTCATCATTTGAAGGTTGTGTTCAAGACAGCGACTTAGATCAAAAGATGCTAGGGAATTGAAAACTTTTCCAGTTCAAAGAACATTCTCTATGGGATCTTGAGGTTAACATCAATCCTTCAAAATCCCCACTTCCATCATGCCTGCCATATTAGCCCTTGGAAACCTAACTGGGGACCTAAAAGGTACAGACTAACAGTTTGACCTTCAGTGAGATTATATACTCCTTGTGTTTTTAGAACAAGTTGGGGGAGACATAAGAAAACCACTGACTGTAGCTTTCACACAGTTCATCTTATTAAATAAAACACATTTTTTTTTACTACACATTTTTCTCTATGATTTAACTATTTTCAGACAAGTAGAAAAATCTATTTTCTGTGATTTTTCTCAACAGTTTCCAGTGATTCTGTGGAGTCTGACTACCCTGATTATTCTTTTCTAAGGTGTTAAATCACTGTCAACAGAGTTATGTCCACAGGACCAAACAACTGGAACTTGTAATCTACTGCAATATAGTATTTCTTTGTATGATAGTTAGTATAGAATATCTACCTTTTTTTTCCCAAAGTTTATTTATTCCTGCATGATCATAAATCTTTTCAATTTATCAGAGGTTATCCTTAAAATTGTCTTAGCAAAGCCTTAAGCCTTTTTTAGTTTTGGATTATAGAATTCACACAATACAAATTCTTCTGATTTTTCTAAGCAGTTCCATACAAAAGCTTAGCACATGTCCAAACATCTGTAGTCCTTCTAACTTTTATTTCTGTCATAAAGGCTAATATTCTGTATATACAGATGACAACACTTTTATACAATCTGAAAAAGTGGATAAATTAATATGCAGCATTTGCCTGAACAGTTGTCTTAGAAAATTGGCATAACAGGTAGCGTAATTTTGTATTCATAGGCTTGTCTAATAATTAACTCATTGTCTTTAATGAGTACCACTAAGCTAATGTTAGATTTTTAAAAATCCTTATTGCAAAAGAACAGTCAACCCAAATACTTTCCTCAACTTGTGTAGAGATATTCTTTATGAGGGCATAAAGAACTAATTCCACTCTCATTAAGTTGTGTGAAACAAATACCACAGCTGTGTTTAGTTCACGCTGCCTTCAGTCTCTCTTGTCCCTGGGCACAGTCCCTTGCTACTGATGGTGAAAATAGTTCCGTCCTCACAACCCTCTGCTGATTCTGTAACTGTAATATCCCTGCACTGTTATAGAATGCACAGTCTCCACTTTCTGCTTACTTTCAGTCTTCAGTCAGTTTAAGGTACTAAAGTCAGCTGGCAGTGTTAAAGCAGTAATTGCATTTATGTTACATGTTAGTGTTCAGCGTTTTGAGCAGAAGGTGCATTATGTAGCACTGTTTCCAGAGGCACAGGTTAACTTCCCTGTAGTGTTAGAGCTCTGGTCAATGCTTTGAAAGACTCTAAAGAAATCTAATTTAACTCTACACTCTACATAAATTTATGCCTTTCTCTCATAGCCTGATAATTCTCTTGAGACAGTTCTATGTCTGCAGCTTTGTTTTTTTGTTCCTCTTTTTATTTTGCCTTGGACTTTATGAGACAACATTGGATCATTTGTGAAGATTTGTATTTGTAAAGGTGAGATAAAAAATGAAGAGACTGCGATAACACCTCTCTAGTAAAAATGTACATGCAATCCTGAATCTTAATTCTATGCTACGAGAATGTTGACTGAAAGTATATTTAAAAACCATCCTATACATCTTTATACTACTTGCTAATATTGAAACAAATGTATAATAGATACAATTCAAAGTGTTCTCAAAGTGGTAAGAAATTGCCTCCTGATTTTGATGGCCAATGTATAAACCCCTATTTTGTTTTTATGTTGCATTTTTCTCTTTGTCTCTAGTAGTCTAGAAACAAACAGTATTTGTACTGTTCTGTAAGTTAATGACAGGTCGAACTGGAGTAGGATGTTTTGGTAAGCTGGACACTTTTACTTCCCACATCAGTTCTCTTTCCTCCCCTGTTCAAGATCTCCTTCCAGTATCCAGTACTTTCCTACTCTACCATAGACTACACTGGACTTTCAGGGTCCACAGGCTGCTTGTCACATGTATCACCAATTCAGGAGCATATTCCATTAGAAATCTGACATTTTCCCTTCTTGGCAAACCCCACTGTATTCTGAGGTGCTAAAATTGTGCACTGAATTCACCTGTGATATTTCACTTTTGGCAGTAGCTCTCTATTTCTGCACAGAAAAAGGCTTCTTACTCCATGAGAGCTTTTTAGATTATATGAGGGTTTTTTCTATCCTGAAATGGTACAGGAAATTGATCACTTAGGTTTCCATAAACACATTGTCAACTAGAAAAGCTGATCAAGATGTTTGAAAAATTTCAAATTTGAAATATTTTTGTTCACCTTCTCTTAAATAAAACACCATTTTCAGAAGGAAAATATTACAAATTGATGAACACAACTTTGACTTTAAAAAGTTTGAATAGAATCCTTTAGAAAATTTTCACTCTTCTTCAGTTTTCTTTTTCTTTATCAGGACATTCACTTAAATGCAAATTCTTCTTCTAAGGTGAATGTTTTTTTGAAAAGTCCACTGTTTCTGGTAAAAATGTGCAGTGGAATATTTCCAACCTGTTTTATCTGTACAATCGATTCTTCATAGATATTTAACAAGAAGGAGTGCACAAATGCTGAAGTGTAATCAGAAATTAGTATAGAATGTAGAATAAAATACAAAAGTGAAAAAATATCATCATATTTGAATTTATATGTGAAAAAACTTGTTAAAAATAATTTATATGGAATACTAGACACACAAAGAACTAAAATGATAAAACCCACCTCTGCTTTCCTGAACTGTAATCCTGAAATGTAAAACAGGACTGAGAAATCATATCTAAGAATCATATAACAGCTTCTAAGACCTGTAAAAATACAGATTTTTGAACAATTAGAAAGACATAGGAGTACAGGATAATCAAAAATCGTCATTTGGAATGTTAGGAAAAAAACACAACAAAAAACCCAAACCCAACAAACAAAAAGGCAAACAAACCTGAGAGGCAAACCTTGCAGAAAGCAGTCCAGGAGTAAAAATGAGATGCAGTAGATGCACAATGGCTACAAATGCAAGAGTCTGAACACAGGAAGTTTGTGCCTTTAACCTATTGATTGAACAGAAAGGAAACTAATACAATTAACCTTTAAAAAATAGAAGGAATTTAAAAGAATCCTTGGAAAGCAAAAGAATATAGTATTGTTTTATTTAGTTCTACAGCCTTTATTAGAGATATCGATCTCAGTTGCCGTAAATTTCTGATAGTAAGGCTAAAAGGATGAGTTAATAACAAGGGGAAACAGATGTTAAAGGACACTTAAGGTAACTAATTTGCAAGACAGTAAAATACATATCTTTGATTTTGTTGGATCTTTTGTAAAGCACTATTACTTTGCCTATTTTAATATTACTTTTTCATGTGCTGCTGGTTGAAGCCGAGTCAGCAAACAGTAAGATGAAAATGGTTTCTTATCTGCATTTTCTATCTGATCTGTATTTTTTATCTGAAATTTGCATTTATCTATTTCTATTGTGTTTATAAGGCAAACTTAGTCATTAATGTATGTTTATTAACTAATTCCTCTACTACCATGAGAATTTTTCTCCATTACTTTTTCTTCCTGCTTTGATTTTTTTCTCTTCTACCGAAGTATTGCAGGTTTGTCTGTTGGTTTTGTTTCTAATTAAAATTTTTCTCATACCAATATATATTTAAATGAGCAAAAGTATTCAAAAGCTGCATTTCAGATCTCATTATCTTTTTATGTCCTCTGAAAATGGAGAAACTCCATGTTTTCTTCTCTGATTTTACTTGAATCACTGCTTTAGTATCTCTGCCAATTCAATCTTAAAAGATAACATTGTCTTTCCCCAGAGAGGTGATCAAACTTTCTCTGTGTGGAAATTTCTAATATTTTGAAAAAGTTTTCATTTCTAACTGTAATGAAAATGGAAAATTAAAACTCAGAAGAAAAACAAAAAAGCAGCAACCAAGCACACTATCTAAAATGTAACTTAAATCTTTGATTTCAAGTGTAAAGAGTCTCTATAGAAGATATTTAACCTCTCAAAAAATATTTTGGAACTCTATATGCTTTCTTAAATTAGAAGACTCTCTGAAGAACTGAACCCATTAAGTGTCATAAAGACAGGTCTGACAGAAACATTTTGAGCCATGTCATACCTGTGAGCACCCAGATGCTCAACGGAAATGAAGTCTCTAACCATCATACAGCAGAGACATCAGCAACCACATTGCCCAGGTCAAACTCCTAGCTGCCCTGCCCCAGACTCTGTCTCAAATCAGTCTTGTCTTTTAGGGGACTTTCTCAAAAATGGAATTTTGTTTTACCAAGACTAGATTTTGCACCAAAAATATGGTGGAATTTTTTTTTTTGCTTTTGTTTCTTGGCCCATTCTATTTCCCAGGATATTTCTACAAGACATAAGTATCGAGAAGCAGAGGCTTGCCAGGACCAATAGGCTCTGTCCTATTCTGAAAGTCCTTCTGACCAACATTCTGCCTCATGTGTAAGTGAGCAAATTAACGATATCGACTTCCTGACTTGTTAGCACAGACTAAAGCAGAGTGTTGCCTAAGACAAGAATTATTTTTTCATTGAAACAGGTCTTTTACAACATAAAAGGAGTCTTAAGTAATTTAAGGAGAAAACACTCTTGTATTGATTACTGCAATAAATCCAACCCATCATGCTAAAACAAAGCCACAGAATTACTATGATACATTGTGTCCTGCTTGATTAGTTCTAGCTGTGTAGGTGTGGTGGGCTCAGTCATTAGTAGTAAAAACAACTAATAGTAATTATTTCATGTTATCTTTAAAGACTTCTGGGTGTCTAGAACCAAGAGATCTTTCTTAAAGCCAGCCTAGCCTAAATATTTTAATACTGGCAGAGGAAAAAAAAACAATATGCCAAAATATTAAGTACTTCTTTTCTAAAAACCCATTTGGTATCTGTATCAATATATGAACAAACCATTAGGCAAATAGTATGGTCATCTATGCTTAGGAACGCTACTTAGAGATGCAAGTGTTCTGAGTGCTTGTCTCTGCTTCCTTACCTTCTTAAACTTTTGCATCTGGTAGTTTGCACAAATGAAAGTTGTGGACATTCCTAGCATTAGCCAGTAAAGCTTTATTCCCATTTTCATAGGAATACTTGATAACTCAATCAACAAAATACTATGAATCTTTGTGTTTCCTGTCTCTGAGTGATTCTTGTGTTCTTCTCTAAAGTTTCAGCTGAAACAATATTGATTACTTCTAATATTGAACATTCCAAAAAAACCCTGTACCTTACTGGCTAGCTGACCCCACAGAAAATAGAAGGAATTTGAATTTCCTCAGACAGAATAAAAACTTACATCTCCCACATTCTCCATGATCATTCTCTCCGATCATTACACTAGACTTTAAAAAGATCAAGTAACAGAAACAAAGGGCTACTCTGCTAATGAGGTTACTCTGTAGCAGAAGAAACAAGAAGACCAAGAAGAACAAGACTATCCAGGGCTTACAAATTACAACCAATAACATATTTCTGTATATTAGAAAGAAAACAGCTATTTAGTCTAAAAGTATTTTCAGATACTCAGCAGTTTCTCTGACAGAAACTCACCAAAAAGTCAGAGCAATTGCCAAGTCAAGGGACTTGCAGCATCTTAGCTTTCTTTTCAAAGAAATGTATGAAACCTCCAGCCCTGCTGCACAGTCCAAAGGGGGCAGACATAACAAATAACCATGAAAGACTACTGAATTGTGCAAGTTCTCAGTATCTACAGTGGTTTACTTGCTGTATATGGGGCAAACAATCAAAAACAGATTTCCCAATCAAGGAGCAACCAATTTTTGACTATAAACTAATTGAACTAAATACCACAACATTTTTAAATGCCTGTTGTCTACCACAGCTCTGCTCAGAAAAAAATGACTGAAGAGCAATGTAACCAATCTGCCATTCACTGTCTGTTTCATGGTGAACTGAATAACTTTTTGACCACAATGATTTATATGAAATCTGAAAGAACTTTTGAGACTCGGCTGACACACAACTCCTAAGTGGATGATTTAGGATGAGATTGATCCCATGCCCAGAAAAGAAATGCCATGGCTTTGAGAAGGGGAATATTCAAAATTTCTAACCTAGGCATATAAAGATAAATATAGTCAAAGGTCTTATGAAGGCTGAATTTACTGTTGAATGGATTTTGTTATGGAATACTAATTATTATAATAAATAACACCAGCATAATAAATATATTATCCCTGCATACCAGTGTCAGAATCCCCATTACAAAGCCTTTGGGTTAAAATAGAATTTGTATCTGCATGAAAAAATACAGATAACGTTTTTACTCATCTCTTTCAATTACTTCTCTTTAAGCATTCTTTGCTTCTATTTTAGCTGAATCATAGTCATTTTGGTATTAAGTACTCCAAGAGAAGTGTCAAGTAATTTTAAAATTTAGAATATTGCTTGAAAATTCGCCAATGCTTCTAAATTTTCCCTTTTCTGGATTCTATTACATGACTCTACCACAAAACTTAATAAAACTTCATTCTCACTAACAAAAGGGAAGATGCATGACAGTAAGCGCATGGCTAAATTTTACAGGGCTGAAGCATCAACAAAGTACAGAAATATAGCATCCTTCCAGTACCTAAAAGGGACCTACAAGAAAGCTGAAGAGGAAAGAAGAGCCCTTTTTAGAAGGGTATGTAGTGTTAGGATTAGGGGCAGAAAGGCTTTAAACTGAGAGGATAAGTTTAGGTTAGATATTAGTAAGAAATTCTTTGCTGTGAACAGATTGCCCAGAGAAGTTGTGATGCCCTGTCCTTGGAAGTACTCAAGGCCAGGTTGAATGGGGCTCTGAGTTAACTGGTCTAGTGGAAGGTATTCCCATAGACCAGTTAACTGGTGTTAACTGTATGGGAATACCAGTGGAAGGTATTCCCATACAGGGCAGAGGTGTTGGAACTAGATTATAATTAAGGCCTCTTTCAACCCAAACCTTTCTATGTTTCTATGAAATGCATCAGAAATTTTCCCTGAGTAGACCAGTCTCAGATTGAACACTTAGTGGTAAGATACCGTTCATGTCATGTGCCATCTGAATATGGTAGCATTTCAGGCACAGTTTGCTTCCTTTACTTGCTGAGTAAACTGAGATTCACCCATACTTTATTTCAGGCAAGCGATATTTTATATATGGGATTGCTACAGGCACAACTCCATGTCATTATGATATTTGTAGGATACAGAAATGGTGCCTCATCTGCACTATTCTCTGATCTCTGTGAGCATGTAATTTGTTCATAGTATTCCACTGAGAAAGTGAGTCTGTTCACATACAGTTTTTAATTTCTGTATTATCAGATTTCATTAAAGTTGGAAAAATACTTTGTTTTCTTGTCTTAGCTTTTTAGTCTTTTAAACTGTTTATACAACCATAGCATACAAATGCTGAAATAGAAAATATTATTGTTTTTTATCAATATTTAAAAGCCAAAATTGATTTGATTATCAGAGGATTTTGTATATAAATCTTCATTCTTATCCGGCTGTTCAGACATATTTTGTCACTCTTCTGCTCCTTTTTCTTTTTTTTTGGAAGTATGCAGGATATTCTCATATTCTCATATTCTTGCCAAACTTTCTTCTTGAGAAAACTCATGTTTATAGTTTCAGGGTTTGGATTTTGGAACTTGCAGATTTTCGCCATCATCAGAGCTTTACCTCATGCAGTTCTGACTGAATTCCACACGAATATCTAATTCTAGTTGTCCATTTAGGAATTGACTTAACATGGCCAAAATAGAGCTACTTTATTTTCAAAATTTCATTTTCTTTTCCTTTATGATAATCTTCACAATACCTTGTCATGCAGTTATTTTATTAGCTAGGGTTTGGTTTGGCTTGAGGCAAGCATAGTCCTCATTTCTGGACACAAAAACTCCTATGTTACCCTTTTTCACATCATACGAATAATTTCTAAACATGCTGACTTTCACAGTAAGAAATGCCATCGATATTTTGACTGCCACACACAGTCCTTCCATTTCAATTTTTCTTGTTCAAACATTGGTGTACCTAATTCCTACAGTCTTCTACATGTATAATTGGCCATATAATGTCAATATTGAAAAAAAATGAAACTACATTTATGCCAAAATATTTTATCTTTTCCCACCATTGCTTCATTTTCTGAATGATTTCTTATGAATTTTTGTTTTTAAATCTTCTATTACGGTTATGCTTTTGACTGGCTCAGAACTGAATGGGAAAAAGTATGGGGAGAAATAATTTAACCATTGAAATGTGTAATGTGTAATAGAGAGATCTTGGACAATAGCAAGAACTCCCCACAAAGTGATTAGAAGATTATAAGATTACTGTTTGCTCTCTTAATTAAAAAAAAACAAACAAAACAAAACAAACCCAAAAAACCTCTGAAATTTTGTGACAGTGTGGCGGAACACTCCCCCTTCCCATTCCCTCCTGGCCACCTAATCCCCGAGATGCCCCAGGAAAGAGACACACAGAGACTGCAGGAGGGGGGAGCCGAGAGAGTTTATTCACATCGTCAGAGGTATTTAAAGGGCTTTAGGGGATGTTGGTCACAACCAATAGAAATCGAGGGTTAACAACCAATGGCAAAAGAGTTAACAAAGGACCAATAAGGAGGGGTTTCACGTAGTCCTGCCAAGGCAAATTCCTGCATACTAATCTAGGAAGATAAGAGTTTTCTCAAGGGGTCTTGGGAAGGAGAAGGGTTGCTCAGGGGAAAAAAGGCAAGGAATCCATTTTACGATACAGTAAAAGCCTCAGTTTTTAAGGCACTTTGGCTGGTCTCTTAATTTTCTTCACAGGCCCACTGCCAGAAAACTGAAATTGCAAAAAATTAACTAAAATTTTTGTTTAAAAATATCAATTAATTGACAATATGAATAAGAGATCTTAGTTTTCTGTTCCCATATAAACAAATTGTTTAAATTCTATTCATCTCGCTGCAAATGTGTTAAAGCGAAATACATTCTTCTAAAAGTAAAGACATCATTACCAGTGTATCAAAAATTTACAACATAGTCTTAATAGCTATATTATTTACTAGTAAAAATTGAACAATGGATAGACATCTAAGTCCATTATATCTGCTTCATGTATATTTGTTTGTTATAATTTTGTTTTCAAAATATATATCTGTACGTTATTGCATAATTTCATTAATGTTAAATGCAAATTGAGAGAGTAGTTCATAACTGCCTGTCTTGCTAAACAACAAGCAAGTTAACCTGGTCTTTTTAAAAAGCTGAATATAATAATAACATGTCATTGATGTAGAATTGGTGTAGATGGAGTTGCTAAGCAAAAACAATATGATATATATGCTATATAATAATATGAAATTATGTATGATAGTATATAAAAAGATGTACAGTATCACAATTTCTAGTAGAGACCTCTTCTATACACTCAGATTTTTCACTATTGATCCATATATAAAGTGTGACAAGCAGTAGGTCACACAGTCTCACTGATTACCATGTATATAATGTCATGCACAAATCAACACTTCACTAATAAAAGACCTGTGAAAGTCCTAACATGTAATTTTCTGGAGGACTCTGTTTTATCGTCATGCCAAATCAGGAGGGCATATGGAAGTAGATATAAAGAACTGGAGACTACAGAAATACTTTTATTATGCCTTGACATGTGCTGATGTGCCAAATGCCTTAAAAATACCTCTGTCCATCCCTTTTCCTAATACAACAGGGTATGGTTGCAAAAAACAGCTTTATGAAAGTACTTTTCCATTGTATGTGCCAAGTAAATCATACATTTTTCAACACCACCAATATAAAAAAACCTTGTAGCAAGAATATAATCTTTCAGTGACTGAAGAAATAGGTAAGATGAATTTGGCAAGTAGAACAAAACTGAACCAGAAGTGAAGAGAACAAGACAAGAGAAAAGGAGAGAGTGAGCTAATCATCTGAGGTATGTTCAGATCCAGAACTGTCTTTCAGACACCTGCTCCTTGGAGAGAAACAAGCAATGATTTACACCCGCCACAGGACATTCTTTCCCAGAATTCAGCACAGTAGGAGCAATTTAAGCTCCCAAGTTGCTTCTTGGCAGCTTAACAGGAGATATTTTTCAGCTCCTTTAATTCAGTAGACACATGTGCAAGTCAATCCAGGATGCTACCATACACTATTTTGCTTGGATTTTCTACTTTCATGCAGATAATTCAACGTGGGTTTGTCAGTCTCACCCTACCTCAGCATGTCCCACTCAAAAAAGGCAGCTTAGAGTCAAACTAAAAATAGATTCCTCAGAAGTAAAATAATAAAGATAAAATATTGGTTAGAAGACTGGAAATAAAAAGCCACATGGAAAGCTAATAATAACATTTTAATTGTAACTTTACTAACCTGTGGTTGCTCTGTTTTCATATACCATTTATGTACATGATTAATTTAATATGACAATAAGTCATAACCACAATTTAGATGATCAATCTGATCCTATAAAATGATTTATTAACATCATAAGTCTACCAACTAGTTTTCACTAAATTCAGCTTTTTATAATTCAGTACATAATACTTTACATGTTTTGCTCTTCTGGACAGTATGACCTTCTATGAAGAGTACACATAATGTCTATTTCCCATAGCTTTGCTATACATATAGCAGTATCAAGGTTCATTTAAACCAATTTAGTCTCCTTCTCAGTGACTTTTGTAGCCCCCTGTAAGCTCTGAAGCATGTAAATATACTGCTGCCAAGGCACAAGATTGATTACCAAATTCTCTATGATACACTGAAAGCAGCTTTCTTATTGTAGATATGCTCTGAGCCTTATGGAAATGCACAAGGTCCATCAGAAATATTCCATTCCAGAAAATGCATCAGGACTCATTAACTAGTTCTTTCATTAGTCCATTATTTTCCTCTATAGATGTATTTCTGAGTGAACAACGTTTCAAATGAAATCATATATCACATAATTTTATTGATTTTTATTTACATCAGTGATTAACATATATATAACAAAAAAACCTCAAATAGACATAAACCAAGTTACAAGTAAACAAAATAACAGAATTTAAAATGTGGCAAACACTATTCAATTCTTTGAGATTGCATAAGTCCTTAACAGTTCAAAATTAAAGAACTGTTTACAGTATGAAAAATATTAAATAGACATTAATAGAGTTACTTCAAACAACTGGCAATAAATTACATTGTTTATTTAGAAAAAATATATACCTATGTATAATAAAGGAGTATATAGATCAATAAAAAATTAGCAGCTATTTGAAAGGTATTTAAAGTGTGACGGTAGTCATATAAGATCCTGGCAATTCCACTGATTCACTTGGCACATGAAAAAAATCCAAACACGAGTGTGTGAGATACTGCACAGCTGAGAAGAAACTCTAAGCCACTGGAGAAAGCAAAGTGGTAATACAATAATTTAGTCCCAGGTAGTCCATAACTATATTTTGTCCAGAAAGTTATTCTAGCTATCTCTAAAATAAAGGCGTGGGTAAAGAATAAGCTAGCCTTGATTCATGGCCATTCAGAGCTTTTTAGATTTTTGTTTCAGCTAAACATATTTCCAGAAACTTTCTGGGGAATTTTCAGGTGTAGTTCCCCAGAAAAGTACCCCTAAAAAAGGCCCAGCCAAGTCTCAGAAGGCAAACTTTGCAGAATTTTCTGTCTGCTGTAGTGACAAAATGAAAAGGCAATTGAACTTGCTGAAATTAAAGGAAGTACTAGTACAGGTAACAAGATCACCATCCACCAAGCAGTTATTCATTAGGATCTTTGAGAGAAGATTGTTTTTCAGGATCACCATTCAGCAGTAGGAACATGGTCTAGCAAGTTATTATCTGAAAGGAACAGCCCCATCTGTTCTATGGGGCTATTCACACATTCTGTGTTTTCACTATCTAAATGTATATAGTAGACTTCTGTGTTACAATCAGTGGAGAGAATAAAACACTTCTAAGGTGAGATTTATTTAGTTCTAAAGAATAGATGCTATAGCACATTATCTACAAGTGTCCAATTTTTTGCTTCATTGTCTTTGAAGAAGTCTAGGTTGATTAATTCAGATTTAGATGTCTGAGCAATACATGGGTATGTAAACCAACTTTTTTATTATTATTATTGCATTTCTAAAGCTTTCCAATTGTCTCTTTCACAAAGTCCCACTCACAAAGTGTTCTAAAAAAAATCATTCTGCATTCCTAAACATATTTCACTTGTCCTTTTTTTTGTTTCTGAGTCTGCATATCACACATGTACCAGATTACTACATTGCTAAATGTGTAGGTTCCAGAGGACCATCCTTGTCCCTCCAGGCCCGAAAAAGGAACAGAGGAGCTCATGTTCTCTCTGCTTAGGGATAACTCTCTCTGGTGCAGCCTAGTGAGGGACACATGAACAGCATCTGGTTTCAGGTTGTCTCATGAATGTCTGGTGTGTTTATAGGCTATTACACTTACACGTTCCCTTCCTCCCTTTGATTTAGTGATGAAGATGTCAATAGTAGTAATAGAGACATTTGTGTCTTCTTAATGATACAATACTTTTCTCATCCAAAATTGTGTTTGTTTACATGAAGTTATTCCCAGATATATTTAAGGTCTATCCCAATCCCTTAACATTCTATGATATGCCTTGATCCTTTAGAGTCCAAGACATACACATTCCCATGATAGGTCATAACTCTAACAGGGTAAGATCTCAGACTGCATCTCTGCAGTGTGGATATTTTTCAGTTTTACTCTAAATGAGGGTTTATGCAACATTCTGCTCTCTTTTGCTCATCTGGAGACATTTTTGCAAAATTCTAAACACTTGATGTTTAGCAATGAATCATAGCTCCAAATGTTCTCATCAACTCAGAAATTTCAAAATACTTGTTCTAGACACAGAATTAGGAGCAATATTAGTCAGGATTTTGATATTAGATGTCTCTGCATCATCCTAAAAAAGCATGACAAGAATCACTTTATTTCTACTGTGTCAATACATGCCTATTACATGAAGATCTGATTTTCTTCATTAGGTGAAGTAAATCTCTGAGTGTCTGAATAACAGTCCTAGTGTGTCTAAGAATTTAAAAACAGTAAACAAGATCTGATACTGCATGTTCCAAAACCTATTACTGCATAGTTATCTTTAAGGTTTGACTCACCTACTGAAAAGAGTGCATAATGAAAATGTATTTCACCTAACACCATACTTTCTATAATTGGAGTCTGCTACCTGCTTTTTTAAATATATTCTTTCTTATACTACTTGTAATATAAAACCCCCACTATTATTCTAAATTTTATCTTCTCCCTACCTTAACCATTTAAAAACATTTTGTCTGCCAAACTCAGTTGACCTATTCCTACTCATTCTTCATAAATAACCAGACACATTCAGCTTTAAAAGCAGTTTGCATACCTGAAATTGATAAACTTATAAATGTAGTATAATTGAAGATGCTTCATTTAGATTATTGTCTTTTTTCTTTTTTTTTAAACAATGCATTTTGTAGTAGAGTAAAAAAGTATAAATGAGAAATCCAGTATTCATTCATCTTTGCCTTTGTTTTCTGAAATACTAATCTTTGTAGTTTAAAAAAGTGAACTAGCACATCTAGAAATACGTGTCTGGCTTCAGACACTCTGTCAGCTGACTGTCAGCTTTCTGTTCCATAAGGCATATAATGCTCTTGGTCAGAAGGGTGCTCATATCAGTCCAGGCTGACCTCTTTTTATATTTGTCAGTAACTTGTCAATGACTTACTGTGCACCTGCTAAATGAGTTTCCTTTCAGAAAAGTTTGAAGAAGAGTAAAGATGTCAGATGGCCACTTAGTTTAAAAGCTATCTCTGACTGAGGCCAAAAACAACTGGCAAAACAAAGGGAGGAATTATCCACCCTGAATACACAAGCAGGTGCAGAACAAGAACAAGGGTTCTTTCCAAAAGGAAAGCACACAGGTCAAATATGAGAAAACTAGAACAATTAGTGTGATATATCAATGGGACATATTATGAGAGCTCTTTCAGAAGTGACAGCTTCTACCTCCTGTCCTGCCTGACTATTGTGTTATCTACACTTCATGTCTAAATTATGGCTTACCTGAGATCAAGATTTTATGCACATTTTTCTTCACCAGTTTGTTGGTAACTAGTGAAATCAGAGCAAACATGACTATAAACTTGGGTTGTTAGATATCTTGAACTGTTCCAATGTGTGGGGTACTAAGATAAGTATCATGGCAATATACTACAATTTGAGCTGATTATTACCTAAATCAGTTAACGTCCCTGCTGTAGTGAGTAAGACCCATACAGAGGTATCCATATTACCCTCATTGCTATAGGTCTTGTCACTTCTGTTTCCAGAAGCTGGAAAAGATGTGAATACTTGAGGTACTTCCTAATACTGTATTTTAGTTGAGAATGAGGAAACATTTTAAAATATAAAGTTCCAGTCTATAGAAGTATCTTACAAGCATTAAGGAACCTAACATCCAAACTGATAGAGTGGTATTATTTTTTGTTTCAAAGAGATGTATGTTCTCTCCCTCCATTTTCTGATCTTTCATGAGGCCTAAAATGGTACATTCCCTCTAAGATGAAATGTCTTAGTTTGCATTCCAGGGTCACATTCCCTTCCTTGGCAGTTGGTAGCTGTTGTGAAGTTACATATTTGTCAAGATTTCACAACATGTTGCAAGGTTTCCATGTAAACAATCTCTGGGTTATAAGTTAAAACAATTATCAATAGCAGTGCAAGTTACATGCTTACTTGATAGGATAAAGCAATGTTTAATAGGTTGCTCTGGTAACCATCCTTCCTCAAGAGCCATTGGTTTGCTTCTTGTTTTGCAAAAAGCTCCTCAGGTCTCATTTTATACATATTGCAAAAGATGAAGCTATATTCATGAAAACTTTATATCTTCCATAGATGGCAGCTTATTTAACATTGCAATAATATAACCAGAGGCTTCTTTTTTCCCCAGAGCAGTACATTACTGGAAGGAACAAAATTATCAGAGCCACTGATACTCTTGGCTTTGGTGTGTGAGGCAGGAAATTCATTTGGGCTATTTTCATTGACATAGAAAAATGATTGCAAGATAAAATGAGAAACATTAAGACTGCTATATTTCTTTCCCATTTGTTTTCTTTTAATTTCTATCAAAAATTTTCAATAAAAACTGAAATCTGTATAATGGAGAAAATAAGATCATTTATTTCAAAGTAAGTAGCAGGTATGCTTATTTATTTTTTTATTTATATAAAAGACAATTTAAATTATTAAATTATTATGGTGTGTCAGTAGTAATCTACAATTTTATGTCTTATGTAATGCTGCCACAGACTAGTTAAGAAATAGTGAAAATACAATCAGTTATACAACTTAAAATAAAACAAACCTAAATGTTATTCAACTCAAAATTTCTCAGAACAGAAGATATTTCTTAATATTACAAATTTCTTAAAGGAATTACTGCAAATGTTATATTTTGAAAGGAGAATTGCTGCATTTTTCTCAGAGAATTCTATTTTGACCAGCTCTGAATTTAGTTCTCCATGTTGAATCAAGAAGCACAGCAACAACCCACAAAAACTGTTGAAAGTAAAGCAATTCAAATAACATGCAGAACTACTCATCACATTGTGTCATCTCTTCCACCATAGTTACATCAGTCTTGTACCGTAACAGGGAAAGGAGTGGGATAGCAGTGGACAGGAACAGAGAGAATTAACAGGATGAATTATCTAGCTGTTAAAAACATGCAGTTCACATAACTTTCCTGAAGTCTTCCCTAAAGGCTTTTCTCAAAAAAGACTTTGATCTTATTTACTTTCCTCAAAGATTTAGAAAAGGGGTAAAACTCAAATAAGAATAGTCATAGAAATAGTAGTGCTTATTGGTGGTACTTGGTGCTGAAAATCTCCAAAAGTGCCCTACAAATATAGACAACACAAGATAATTTCTAAAGGAGAGATGAATGCTGTTAATTATTTAAATTCAGGAAATTTAAGGCTCCAATTACCCATTGCTTACAGGAGAGATGTCCCATTCCTCTAAATATCTTGGTGGCCCTCCCTTGGATTTGCTCCAACAGGTCCATGTCCTTCCTGTGCTGGGGACCCCAGAGCTGGATGCAGCACTCCAGGTGGGATCTCGCCAGGGCAGAGGGGCAGAATCAGCTCCCTCCAGCAACTGGACATGTTGCTTTTGATGCAGCCAAATATACAGTTTACTTCCTGGGCTACAAGTACACACTGCTGGCTCATGTCCAACCTCTCATTCACCAGCACCCAAAAGTCCCTGTTGGCAGGGCTGCTCTCCATCTGTTCATCCCACAGCCTGTAGTGATACCCAGGGTTGCCTGGTTATCTACACCCACTGCCTTTATTGGTGTCGTGGTTTGACCCTGGATAAATGCCTGATGTCCAGCAAAACTCCTTCAAGGCCTCCCCCCCCCCCCCTTTCACCTTCCAGAGGGAAGAAAAGAAAACCAGTTAGTAATTTACGGCTAGAGATAACAACTGAAAGAGGAGCTTTGATTAATACTGCGGGCAAAGCAGAACTTAGAATAATGCTTAAATTTATTACTAACAAACTAAAAACTAAAACTAAGTAATAAAAAACAGGTTAGAAACACTTTTCCACCACCACCCCTCGATCTGTTCATGCCCCCTCCTTTCCCTGATGGTGCGGGGGACAGGGGAATGGAAGGTTTACAGTTGGTTGTTGTTCGGTTCATTCACAGATCTAAGTCCAAAACTCGAGCANCTTCTTTCATGCCTACCCCTGCTCCGACAGGGGGGTCTTTGCACCCCGATGGATCCCATGGGCTTTGAGGGGACAACTCGTAATCACTATGGTCATCACCAACGTATTCAGGGAATAATAGTTTTAAGTCCACTCCCTGATCCGTGGGGTCTCTCCCTCTCCTTCTCCTCTTCTCCTCCTGCACTGACCTTAATGTCTGCATTGTGATGTTGTTAACCCATGGCTGCCGAATTCTAACTGCGCCACAACTTCTTAAATATGTTTTCACACAGGGGCGTAACTTAATGGTTCAAAAACAGGAAGTTTTCCTAGGAGCTGGCCCTCATTGGCCCTGCTCTATAGGATGGAGGGAAGCTTCCAGAGGCTTCCAACAGAAGCCAATCTTCCTCTTATATAAAATAAAAACCCTAACCAGATAAACCCACGACAATTGGTTATCAAAAGAATTAGAATTTTGATGTCAGGCTGTGTTGTTGCAGAAATTGTTTCACCATGACAAGACATATCCTGAACACTGAGATGCTCCTCCACCCATGTGACATGACCACTTGTCACAGAAATTAAAGGGAGGCTAAGTAAACTTTGCACAGTAAAGAAAGGAACTTCAGCAGACCTTTTTAGAAGCTCTGTTGGTCCACATGAGATTCCATCGAGTAAATCTCTCACCTTTCCCTACAACAAAGACATCTCCTCCTGCTGATATGCACTTTAAAGACTACAAAAGAGGAGGGGGAAAAAAAGATTTGAAATAATTAGGATGTGTCTACATGGAAGGAAAATCTTAGACTTTGTCTTTGTATGTCAACTCCACAACTGAAGACTCAGAGAGGTGACAACTCTGCATTTTATCTCTACAGGATGTCTCATCTGTGAAGGGTGATTATTACTACTATTTTTGGTGAGCTTTAAAGCTACTAAAGTCTTTCTCTGATGTGAAAGAGAAATGATCATCACCCTTCACTGAAGAGATTTTATTTGTTCTGCAAGAAGCCGTGTCTTCACAAAAGCCCACATTTTAAGACTGAATTAGTAAGCATAGCATCTTCAGACAGTCAGTTTTTATTTCTGCTTTAGGAAGGAATGTTAGTTCTTTCCACTCCTGTAGAAGGAGACCAAACTCTATGGCTGTAGGAGAAGTCTTACAGAACATCATGAGTGTACTTGTTACAGGGAATAGAAAGCCACAAGCTTTGTGGAGCCCAAACTTTTCCATTAGCTGAAAGCACGTTATACATTGAATGCATTTTCAGGTTAAAAATAGTAACCATTTTTTGAGACTTTTACAAAATACATTGGCTCTTCCTCCATGTCTTGAAGACCCAAGTTTCCACTTAAAATATACATATTAAAGTTAAATGATTCTTATGATGCTTCTGACAACTGTTTTGTTTTTTTTTTTTATAAAACACATATAATTTTCAACACTATGTGTTCTGCTTGCTAGCTGACCTGGGAAAAACCACTGCACAGCTATAACATAACTTCTTGATATCCACTCAAGTACACGCTAATCTTCTGTGCTCCTTTTCCAAGGAGTCTTACATGCACTGTTAAAGGTGCTTGGATTGCATCAAGATATGAAGTTCTGCATGGTATTGTTTTGTAAATCTGAAGTACTACTGGCACTGAGTGTTGTATTAGTACATTAACAGACTGAATATCTGGTTGTCCCTGACTCTAAAGAGACTGCACTTATATGTTTCTAATTTGAAAATGGATGTAAGCTGTAAAATTCAGAGTAGACTTTCAAGACCATCAAAAGAGGAATGGTAACACTATGTCTCACAGAGTGCAAATAGTATTTGCTTTGAGCATTTTAGTCATTATACATGAAATAGAACTGTGTTAACTTCATTGAATTTGGAGTATTATATTCCCCAACATTTAATTCTAGCATCTTCACCCTGTAAGTATTATCTGGATGATTGCACGTTTCTATTCTCATTCCATTTGCTGTTTAAAACATTTAGCAGATCTGAATGCACTTAGGAATATGGAGTTATGTTCTTGTGATTTTAAGCTTTTTCCATGCTGCCCACTGAAAATGTGGTCACTATTCCATAAACTTTGTAATCTGGACCTTCTTATAGGTTATATTTATAGATTTGTCCTGAAATATGCATATTACAAAACACCACTTAATTGCAAACATTTCCATTTATAATCATAAAACCATAACAAGCTATGATATCAATGGTAAAACCTCCCCATCTTGGCACTTAGAAAGCAGTGAAATGTATTGGATGTATCCACAGGCAACTTCGCTCCTACGGAGCTGCTCTTGAAAGCTACTCATTTGAAGAACCCCATGCTGGATTGCCTTAACCCTGGCAATCTTACCCCTGATGTAAGCTCCAAAGACTCCCCGAGTCTTCCTTGCTGCACATAACAATATGAGTTCGGTCCCACCATCTACCCCAAAGGCTCTCAAAACTCCTAAGAAAATCCCTGCCACCCATCTCTAATTCTGAGATCATTCTCTCATATCCCACAGAAGCATTGTGAAGTTCCAGATGAAGGGCCCTTGAATGGTCACCCATGTTCTGCAAAATGACAACTGCAATGGGATGAAGGGAGACAATTTATAGCTCAAAGACTTGAGGGAGAATCAAAGAGGGAAGACAGAACAGGAGAGACCGATTACATAAATCTTTTCATAAAGCTGCTACCTTTTCCGTGTTACCAAGGAATGAACTCACTACTTGCAGAAAGACTAGGAAAGATACTATATTTCACCTCTCTAAATGCAGCTTGAAAAGCAGGAAGTAAACCTTAATTAATCCGTATCACAAATTTGAGTCTCTTTGATCTCACTATTGCTTAGAAAAAAGTCATAACAAAAACCAATTTGAACCTCTCCACTCCAATCATATCTAAAATCTCAAAGTATGTTTTCCATAATGCCATACCATATATACTGTATATGCTGTGATATGACGTGGTGGGTTGACCTTGGCTGGTCACCAGGTACTCGCCAAGCCATTCTCTCACTCCTCCTCATCAGGACAGGGGGATAAAAAGCTCGTGGGTTGAGATAAAGACAGTGAGATCACTCACCAACTACTATCTTGGGCAAAATACACTCATCTTTAGGAAAACTGATTTAATTTATTGACAATTAAAAATAAAGTTGGTTAGGGAGAAGCAAAAGCAAAGCTAAAAATACCTCTCCACACCCACTTCATTCTTCCAGCCTCGACCTCATTCCTGACTCTCCTATCTCTGTCCCAACAAGTGGCACAGGGAGATGGGGAATGAAAGTTGTGGTCAGTTAATCACACTTTAATGCTTCCTGCTCGTACTTTCCCCCGACTCCCATGTGAGACCCCTGACACAGGAGTCAGTCCTTCATGAATTGATCCAGTGTGCATCCTTCCCACAGGCTGCAGTTGTGCAAGGACTGATCCTTTCAGTGTGGGCCCTTTCCTCTTGATACACTCTTTCAGGACTAGACTACTCCAGCTTGGATTCCCCACAGGATTGCAGGTTCTGCCTGAAAATGTTCTCCGATGTGAATCCCTCTGCATGTGCCTGCCAGAAGTCTGCTCCAGCATGGGCTCTTCATGGGCTGCAGAGCACATCCACCTGCTCTGGTGTCCTCCACAGTCTCTAGTGTGGATGTCTGCTCCACTGTGGTCTTTTCCATGAACTACAGTGGGCTGTCTGCTCCAGTATCAGGACCACCTGCTTCCCTCCCTTCTTCATTGATTTGTGTGTCTGCAGGGTTGTTCCCTCACATACTCTTACTCCTCACTCCCAATTGCTGCACAATATTTTTAATCCTCTTTAAATAGGTTTTCCCAGAGGCACCACCAGAGCTGCTGATGGGCTCAGCTTTGAGCAGCAGCAGATCTGTTTTGGAACTGGCTTTGTTCAGCATGGTGGCAGCTCCAAGTCTTTTCTCACAGAAGACACCTCTGCACTACCACTGTCACATGAGCCCAAAACAAACTAACAGAAAAAAAACGTCCCATGGAGATGGGAAGGATTCTCGGATCTCTAATGTGAATTCAAAGTGCCTGTTTTTCAGTAGATGCTTAGCAAATTTAGCAGTGCTGAATTGGCTAGACAGATTGAAATATAGCTAATCCATCAATTCAGAGTTGTGACATACGTTAGAAGAAACATTGTGTCTGGGAAGATCATTAAGTCTTAAAAGGAAAATAAAAGGAATATATTTGCAAAAAATTTAATTATTTTAGCTGTTATAATGTTTCCACTGCAAGAAGTTTAATGACCAGTTTCAAGAGAAAGGCATCTCTGCAAGAATTGCAACTGGTCATTAACCAAACAACCTATTGATCATAAAACAAATACCCACTCTTTTAAAGAAATGCTCTACAGTCTTCAGAACTGATACTAGTGCTTCCTTTCTGTTAGTGAAACATAAAAACAATAATATAGTTTTATTACATAATTTATTGCATGGTGTATTCAGTTCACAAGAGCCTTCAAATTCATGCCTTTAAGATATTAATAATAACCAATGAATAATGAGGAATGACTCCTGATACAGCCATGGTTTGCCTTTTACCATGTGGCTACCTCTGCTAACTAGTAAAATGCACTTTATGCAAGGGGACTAAACTTATTTTGTCTTCTAAAAGAAATTACTACTTAGCACATTTGCTAATCACTAAATATTGGTCAACAAGTGCACACCAATGGCACACTGTGCAATTTTCTTTGCTTACTACAGTGAACACTGTCTATATTTAAAAATAAAATACCTTTCTGTAAATAGTAAAATACTCAATTCAAGTCTATTCAAAGTAAATGCACTGATGACTTGAAATGTCTTAGCATATGCAATGCAAGATTTACATACAGAGAGGAACTTCCCATGGCCTAAGTTCTCGTTTTGAAAAAATATCAAGTCAGAACAATAAAGAGAGAATTCAGAGCTCTGTAGTTTTCCAAAAGACCTTTTCACTAAGGTGATGCCACTATAAAGGAGCAAAATGCTTTTCTCAAAACCGTTCTATTTCTTTTTTGAGTAATTTTTAGTAGCTGCTGCATATATTTGTGACTTTTTAGAAAACAAGTTAAAAATTGTCAAAGGTTTACAGTCCTTATGTTGTGTTCTAAAGGACAGAAAAAAAAATGCTGCAGAAAATAAGTACAGCATATGAACACAAATGGCCTAGTTGAGAATTAAATACACAAATCTCCATTGTAAATCCTTTTAAACAGAATAAGACAAATAATCAGCTAGGGATGAGACAGGAGCAAAGATAACTTGTTACTCAGTAAGTCAAGGAAAAACTTTAGAAATCTAGGTACAGCAGAACAAGAAATAGAAAGGCTTTGAAATCACTGTCTTTGGAATTGCTTGTGGCAAGACAAGACAAGACACCACAGAAGTCAATTCCCCAGATTGATTCACTAAAAAAGTAACCAACTATAAATGCTTTTTACCTGAATATTCTGTGACTATTAAAAAAACTCAGAAGTTAAAATTGCATACTGAAAATAGGATCTATACACACAACTGGACAAATTTGGCTTTCTAATTTTCTAGTCTTGAAGTAAGTTCTGATTCAGGAATTGACCTATTTCTCTCAGTCCTGCACAGATTTCTACTCAGACAAAACATGCAAAAAGATATTTTCCCCTCAAGATGTGAAAATAAATTGAACTTTAATGAAGATGAAATTACAGCTTAATGGAATCCTTTACAACCTTCATTCTTATTTCCCATTTTACTTACATGAGACAAAAAGAAAAAAGAAGCTCTAAAATGTATTTGGCTGTTACTAGTATTTTGGCTTAATTCAGTGATAAAAGTCTGACAGTTATGAAAGAGGTGTGAATAATCTGAATATATTAGCTTGTTTTATAACTGCATTGCTTCTTTCTGTGCAGGTAAAAAATTCTACTGATTTCAGCACAGCTACAGTAGTGTAGACATGGGCTGAAACAACTGGTCCATTGACTTTGACTACTCATGCAATGAGATGACTTTAAAGCTGTTAATTCATCAATTACAAATATGTTACAGATCTGAATCTGGAGGTTTGAAGGATATTACTAAGTTTTTATTTCTGACTAAAGTAGAAAAATATTGTGTCAGGACTAATGTTTTCAAAACCTAATTTCTTCCTGCAAAATAGAAGCAGTCCTTGATTGTAAGGAAAACTTTGCCCAATGTGGATTACAAAGCATGAATTAAGAAGGAGCTAGAGAAAGGGAGACACCTCAAAGCGGATGTCTGATTCGCACTGACCAGACAAAGCAACAGAGTAGTTGTGCAGTTTTGGCTTCCACATTGATTCTCCTATTCTACAACTGGAGGTTGACAAGAGGCACAGCTTATTCCTAGGATTTCCCATCATGTTATAGGGCCCATGACAGAAGATACTGGAGGTGTGACTGACTATTTATGAAGAAATATTTTTTCCCTATTAGGATCAAAGTGGTAAACCCTTAGTTTTTTCACCTCTGTTCACCTCCATTTCAACAGTATTTAGTCAATTTGGTTTAGAACTAGGTAGACTCTTTAGTTCTTTATAATATGCTCATTATGCCCACTGTGGACAAGGGAGATATGTCATACAAATATATAGGAGTCCTGAGGTCTAGGAATTAACATAGAAATTATAGGACTAGAGCCTGACAACCCCTCATAATGCACTTAAATTCCCTGTTTGTGAAAGGGAGAATGTAGACCAGATCATTCTCTTTTTCTTCGGGTACCGGAGAATAATTATATTAATTAATTCTCTTTGTCTATATTAATTTCCGTGCATGTCTTTATGTTTGCTTTTTAACTTCTCATTCTTGGAAATAAGTTATTGACTTCAGCATAAAATGAATAAATGAAACATGAGGAACAAACCAGCAGAAGTAAAAGTCATTCGTGTGAATGTACCACACTGCCATGCCCTTTTTACCGCAACATGACTTGTTCTTAAAGTACCTCCAGGCCATTCCAGGCTCATTTCAGACTACAAAGCATATTACTGCAGATTGCACTTGCAAGTGCACACTCTCCTCAGCTCTTCTACTTGTCTGCTTCATGCACTACTGCCCTCACCTTGTTGTAGTTTAAAAATAACTCATAGCAGAGGCAACTCAATACATTTTGTCCTGGTTTCAGCAGAGAGGGACTTAGTTTTCTTCCTAGTGGCTGGTACAGTGCTGTGCTTCTGGCTTTAGTATGAGAATAATGTTAATGCACTGATGTTTTGGTTGTTGCTGAGCAGTGCTTACTTTTAAGATAAGAACTTTGTAGTTTCCCAAGCTCTGCAATGAGCAGGCACACAAGAAGCCAGGAGGGAGCATGGCCAGGAAAGGTGATCCTAACTGGTCAAAAGGATATTCTATGCCATATAATATCATGCCCAGTACACAAACTGGGAGAAGTTGACAGGGAGGGGACAATCACGGCCCAGGGTCGAACCAGGCATCAAACAGTGAGTGTTGAGCAGTTGTATGGTACATCACTTGCCTTTCTTGAGTTTTATTTATATGTCTCTCCTTTTCATTGTTATTATTGCTATTATTAAAACAATTTTTAGCATTATATTTTACTTATAAACTTTAAATTTACTTATAAAGTTTAATTAATTGTAAGTTTATGCTTTATTTAAACTGCTCTTATTTCAACACGTAGATTTTACCTTTTTTTTCAATTCTCCTCCCCATCCCACGCATGAGAGAGGGAGGAAGGGAGGGAGGAAGTGGCTGCACAGTGCTTAGCTGCCAGGTTGTGTTAAACCATGACAGTCCTTTTTGACACTCAAAGTGGGGCACGAAGCACTGAGATAATGGCAAATCTAACAAGGGTATGTTAATAGTAAGCTGTTATAGGAATTCATTTTATTGGTTTAATAGTCAGTGGTTGCAGTGTTGATTTATTTGCTCTCCGAATTGTTGTACTTGTTCTCAGGATTGTGCAGCATGTGATCCCTGGGGTGATAGGTAGGTCTCTGGTTATGTCATTTTTATGCTATAATAAACTAAGTTCTTATAAGTTTAGGTGAAGGGTAACAAATTAGCAGACATTGTTTAAAATACAACACTCATGGAATAAACATTCCTGCTTACTTGAAGCAGCAAGATCAATTCACATAGAAATTATTCTAATTACAAATACCATCTCATTCCATCTCTATTCCCTGTGACCATGCACACTTAGTGTAGCAAGCACAAGAACATTTACTGCAACTATTTCCAAAGCACTGCACTTCTCACACCCAGTAACATGAAATACATCTGCCTTTCTTATGGAATATTAATCCCCAGTTGTCACAATGACAGTGAGAAATGTCATGGCTTAATGGAACATATTCAAAAATTCCTTTTTTGAGTACTTTGAGCTGAGATTTTTCATATTATGATATTTATAAAATATCATTAAATTACTCTTAGTCATTGCATGGGCTGATCTTTTAAATTTAATAAACAGCACAAAGTACTGTAGTTTCTTCATTATTTGGGAGGGTTATTTTCCCTATATTTTTATGATTTTGAAAACTTAAGACTGTGAATAATTTAATTGTTTAAAGTTATTGCTCAGTTAAATAATTTTATGCAAATATAACATAATGTGTAATACACATTCATATGTGTGTAATCCCTCTTCAGTAAGAATTATTTTTTAACTATTTTGAATATATTGTCAAATAAAATCTTAATTTAACTAACAGCTATAATGTAGTACCTTTTCATTCTTGCCTCTATAACTCTCAAACTGAAACATTAAATTTTTCTACTGTGTTTATTTCAGAATGTATTTCAGAAATTTTTATGATTTTTTTTTTCAGCTAAACATTAAAAATATGTTCTTGTGTTTCAAAACAAGACAAAGGCTCACAAAACTCCTGACTTTCAGACTAGCAACTTGATCAGGAAAATTAAGCTTCTCATATATTTGGTTCCAAATGTTCATATAATGCAAACTATATACTCCATTTTATATTCTTGCTTTGAGCTTGTAATTTGTACTTCCTAAGAGACTCATTTATGAAAACTATTTTTTTTGTCAATAATTAAGAAAATTATTAGTGTCAATAAAATAACAAACTGAAGTAAAAAATCCCAAAGTACATAATTTTATTAAAGTTGAAAATTCACTTCAGAAAGTATACAGTTTCAACATAAAAAGTGTCCTAGTTCAGCAGGAGGGACAGTTATCACTGTGTGGGGGTGATCAAAGCTATGTATTCTACCCCTCTATTCAGTCCCCAAGAACAATGGACCATTTGCAGCAGCTGCCCAGGAAGTCGTTAGCACCTTCACACCCAGCCTGAGGGGGTGTGGCTG